>JAQGCE010000578.1:0-11548 GCA_034699185.1 Eupelops torulosus
TTGATAGTTCACTATATATTTGTTACGTAGTTTTTGGTATTATACGACAGGTCTCACTTAAAAGGAGAGTCTCCTCTAAACTATAGTTAAGAGAAGATAGCAACTGGGTTGTTTTCGCAAAAATGGTCATTCCCTCACCTAAGAGAAGACTTCCCTCTCGCGCGGAGAACCGGTACAAATTGACAAAAAAAAGATTAAATTACAATATTAGACGTGGGATCTATTTTTTGGGTTCACTACAAGAGTTGACAGCAAACCATTGACAGCAAAGAACTTCTTTGAGTTCTTTAGTATTTAAGATCTATTCAATAGTTTAATAAAATTATTTGAATTTATTTTTGAATAGATGTAAGAAAAGCGCGAATTTCTTTATTTATGAATTCAATGAACAATTGGTTTGGAATTTTAGTTTTGCTTACTTTCATTTGTTGAATAAGAGCCGATCGATTCTCTTCTTTGAAACCTTTATTCACACCTCTAGTAGTCATCATTTTGCTGCTTGTCTTCAGAGGTGTTCCCAAAGTTGTTGTAGAAGGTTTTAGCTCCAGAAGAATGGTTCCTTTGTCTGCAATACTCATAAACTCTTCGATTACGTCCGGAATGAATATATAATTGAAAAAGTTTTGATAAACGAATTTTTGCATCGATTGTGAGCCATGAACTTTTGCTATACTATTCTTAATAAATGAAACACAGGTCAGGAAAAGCTTCAGACTTTGTGGCCATTTATACTGAGAGAGTACCAGCAAATGGCCGACCCCTAAGTCACTCGGTTTGATTGAAAAAAGTACTTTCTCTTTAAGACAAAGAATTATAACTCCTATTATATAAGTGATGATATCGTCGACAAATAGCGACAGAAAAATCAATTGACGCGAACCGACGATCGACTCATTTGTCTGATTGTCGCTCACATTTCTGATGAGAGACGAACTGTTGTTTTTGAGGAAAGGCAGGCATTCTATTGAGTCGAGACAGTGTTTAAGTGTTGCGCTGTAGTCGTGAAGCATTAAAGACGCAGATATTAACTGAAGATTTGATCGGATAGTCAGTGACTTTTGCATCAAAATCAAAGATAAGACTTCATTATATTCGCCTCGAAATAGATTGGAATCGATTACAAATGAATGGAAAGAATGACAGACATTCAAACCAATTATATCGGAAATTCTTAAAAATTCTGAAAAAATTGGATGAGTTAAAACATTTGATGAAAAAAATTTACCCGAATTAATGGTTAGATTTTCCTGAAGAAGTTTCAATGCTTTTGTAGCGACAATAAAAGTTTGTCTCAACTCCTGATTACATGTGAAGAGTGTGGGTTCCGCCAACTTTCGCTTCTTATTCAAAGATATGGCAATTTTTGACTCATTGAAGGTATGGTTTGACTCTTCGATTAACACCGAATCGGAGACCAGTTTTGAATATTTGCGTAAACAATGAATAAATAAAAGAAGTGTTGCGTAAAATATTTGTTGATTTGAATGTTCGTCGACTTTGATCTTTGCAGTAGAGGCCGAACTCAGATCAATGGGCGCATCCGTATCTCCCGTAAAGAGAAACTCATTCAGAAAATTTGAGATCTTGTCATAAATCAGTTCCAATTGTTTTTCATTAACGAAATCGATTCCATCAAATAATTTCCAATTGTTTTTACGACCAATTAATTGGAAAATCTCTTTGACTTTAATTTCGAGGGATTCCTCCGTTTCTTTATTACCGGAATTATTCTGAAGATGACTTTCATTGGTTTCATAATTTGTATCGATTTGAGAGGCGATCAGTCTTTCGATATAATATTTTAATATCTTTTCGATCAAACTTTGGACTGTCTTTAAGTCGAGAACAAGTTTAGAATTTTTAGCAAAAATTAGGGGCAAAACATCGAAAATAAGTTTTTTCTTTAAGTATTGACTCATATGAGTGGAACCGCTCTCTGCTTCGATACCATTTATTTCTATTATTTCAATCAATTTGAGTCCAATTTCGACAACACTTTCAGGAAATCTCTTCAAAATAAAGAGCAATAAATCTATTAAAACGAGTCTGTCTTCTGTTCTGTCGGCGACTCTTCTCAACAGTTTGTACTGATATTCGGCTGAAAGAGAAGTGAAGACCTTCTGATAAAACTGATTTGAGTTCGCCGTTGAGTTCACGGCCTGAGTGCCAAACACTGAATAGATCTGCTGTTCATTTAAGTGATAAGTTTGCCATTCATTACGACATGAGATCACTATTTTGTTGAACTCTTCGTTGAGTTGTTTTTCGCATTGATTAGTATTAAACATTTCGCACAAGTATTTGACCGCTTCCTCAACATTGCCCTCACATTTGGACATTTCGTATGACTCGATCTGAAGAGAAATTAATGATTAAAAGTTGATTCAATAAAAGACTGATTTAAACCTTAATTTTGTCATTTTGTGGAAACAATGCGTTTGCGGTCATAATCCATGACTTTGCATAACAGGGATCGCCATTCAATAAACATGTCTTCGCCCGACTTATCAAATACTCTCTGGTCTGGTCTTCACTATTGTTAACCATTTTTATCGGACAATAAAATCAAAATTTGTTTTCAAAAATTACCGGATTTTAAATGTCAGACAATTGGAGTCATTCATAAAGAGTGTTACAAAACAACAACAATGACAACAATAATAACGTTTTGTTTGATTAAAACAATAATTAAATCGATTCTTATTTTAATGAATTTTTATTCCTTTTTTTTAAACAAAAAATGAACTTAAAATAAGGATTTAAACCAAAGGCTGAGCCGCTGCCGGCTTAGGCTCTTTAGACTCAGAGTATGGCTGTGCTGGGACAACTTCTTCCTTGGGTTCGACAATATTGACGTTATCGGGAAGGGGTGTTTTTGGGCCCTTCTTTCCTGTCATATCCCAGGGTAACATAATTTTCACCTAAAATATAGACAATTATTAGATTAAAAGCAAAAATGGAGTCTTTTGGGAACAGACCTTAATTCCGAGCACTCCTTGTCTAAGAAGTACGTGTCTGACAGCAGTGTCCACATAATCATTGGTAGGCTCTCCGCTGTGAATCATCCATCCGTCGACAAACTTCATACTCTTAGCTCTCTGTCCCCTCAACTTTCCGCTGACCACAACTTCACAGCCTTTAGCGCCCGACTCCATAATGAATCGAAGCACACCATAACAGGCCCGACGAACAGCAAGTCCTCCGATCAGTTTGTATCGAAGAGATTCACACTGAGCGATAGCGCACAGCCCTCTGTCCGATACTTTTTCGGCGTACATCTGATGACAAAAACAATTAAAATTTGATGACAAGTATTAAAATCCCTGAAGACTGACCTCAACTGTTCCCTCCTGAAAGTTGAATCTCTTCTGAACAACAGAAGTCAACTCTCGGATACGACGTCCCTTTTCGCCGAGAACTGATTGTGTTCTTGTGGCCAAAATGATTATCTCAGTTCTGGCCGGACTCATACGGACTTCAACACCGCTGTAGCCGTCTTCAGCCAACTCTCGCCGCAGAAACTCATCCAGTTCTGCTTTGAAGACTCCATCGGAGACGAACTAAGACACAGAAGAAGGTCAACATTAGTTAAAACTAAATCAAATTGAATTAAATTTGATTTGAATTACTTTTCGCTTTTTAGAGATTGATTTCTGAGCCATCGTTTCAAAGGAAAAGGAAATACAAAACGTATTATTCAAACAACATGTGAACCAAAACTATTCAAAAATTACGTGACGGGTATTAATCGATGTTTTCATTGAAGAAAAGACATGACATGAAAGCTGTCATTTGTATTATTTCTAATATTTTATTATTAAAACAGCTTAATATTAAAGACTAGGTTTAGTTGTCATAACAACATTAGTCAATGTACTAAGATTTTGATGCAATGTTTTAACAATTAATTGAAGAACTGATCTATTAATACACTAATACTTAGCACTGATTTGAGTCAAATCTCTGTTATTTTGCTATTTTGAGATTTTACTCAATTTTATTATTTAAAAGCATTTTATTTCAAAACAATTTAATTAAATTTAATTAAATATTTGTCCAAAAACTGAAAGGATATGAGTTTCTCATCCGATGAGGTAATTGTCAAATGAATCAAATCTTTTTATTATAGTTTAAAAATCTTTGAAAGTCTTTCAGAATTTGATTTTAGTTTAAAATTTGATTTATTTCTAATTTGAGGTAAATTTTCTGGTTTACCGATATCTTCAAGAGTCTGGTTTCAGTCACTCAGCGTTTGTGTTTGGAGTGGAGTCACATATCGCACAGTCCAATATTAATGGAGCACTTGTGCCGCCGGCAGCACTTCTCTCTATTATCCAAAAAGGTCTTCAGTTCACTGAAGCCGAGATCAGTATCGGAGAGGACGGAACAGAGCGTCAAATTGAATCGTTGTCTCTAATCGATGCGGTAATGCCTGATGTAGTGATCACCAGACAAAAGGAACTTGCTCAAAGACAGGCACAGACCACCGAAAGTAAGGCAGACATCGTTATGGAAGACACCACTAAAGCCTCTGAGGAGTCGACAGCCAGTGGAACACCTGTCACAACAACAACTACCACCCCATCGGTGCCTACTTCTCAATCAGCATCAGTGGTGACAAACCCCGGTCCGATACCCGACCAGAAAATCAATACAGATATTGAGATCCCGGCCTCAAAGGCTACTGTTCTTCGTGGCCATGAAAGTGAAGTATTTATCTGTGCCTGGAATCCGGCCTCAGATTTATTGGCCAGCGGTTCCGGTGACTCGACGGCAAGGATTTGGAATATGAGTGAATCGACTCAAACGGCACAACAACTTATTTTACGTCATTGTATTCAAAAGGGGTTCGGAACTAACAGTTGATTCAAAGATTATTTAATAGCTTTTCATTAATTTGTCTCTATTTTAGTGGAACCGAAGTTCCGTCCAATAAAGACGTGACATCTCTTGACTGGAACTCTGACGGAACACTTCTGGCGACCGGCAGTTATGATGGGTTCGCACGTATTTGGACCACCGATGGAAGGCTGGCCTCCACTTTAGGCCAACACAAGGGACCAATCTTTGCACTCAAATGGAATAAAAAGGGAAATTATATTCTGAGCGCTGGAGTCGACAAAACGGTTGGTTTTTTTTAATGATTTTTATTTTTCTTTTACTTATAATTTGATCTTTGATTTTAGACAATCATTTGGGACGCGTCGACCGGTCAGTGCACACAACAGTTCGCATTTCATTCTGCACCAGCCCTGGACGTGGACTGGCAGACAAATGTGTCGTTTGCCTCCTGTTCTACCGATCAATGCATTCATGTCTGCAAATTAGGAGCCGACAAACCAATTAAGACATTCACCGGTCACTCCAATGAAGTGAATGCAATCAAATGGTGTCCCTCTGGCTCTTTGTTGGCCTCCTGTTCCGATGATATGACACTCAAAATCTGGTCAATGAAACAGGACAGTTGTGTTCATGATCTTCAGGCCCATCAAAAAGAGATCTATACGATTAAATGGTCGCCCACCGGTCCCAATACGCATAACCCTAATCTTCAATTACAGTTGGCTTCGGCCTCATTCGACTCAACAGTGCGTTTATGGGAAGTGGAGAGGGGGACCTGTATTTACACACTAACCAAACACTCAGAACCGGTCTATTCTGTGGCTTTTAGTCCTGATGGCCGGTTCTTAGCGTCGGGCAGTTTTGATAAATGTGTTCACATTTGGTCCACACAAAGCGGACAATTAGTCCATTCTTATAAGGGAACGGGAGGTATATTTGAAGTCTGTTGGAATGCAAGAGGTGATAAAGTTGGCGCCAGTGCTTCAGACGGATCGGTAATTATTAATCAAATTTATATTAAATTAAATATAACCGTAATTTCACTTTTGTTTGTTTCAGGTCTTTGTCTTAGATTTGAGAAAATAATTATATTTTTGAAAATTGTTTCATTGAATTACATTTTCATTGCTATTGTCTTCACTTCTATGAACTCATAATTTATTTCAATATTTAAATAAAATTCTTTTTTTTTCTATAAATTATTAAATTTTTGGTTTAATTAAAAATGTTTTTCAGATAATATTTAGTTAAAGTTAGCACACCATGCTTTAAACAAGCTAATTTATGTTTAGTTGGATATATTAAATGGATCAATGAATTTTCGACCATGGTATTTTGTTTAAATAAACTTTATTTTGTAATTTCAATAAAATATAATTATTATTTAAATTAAAGCTAAAAATATAATTAAATCAAAGGTTAGTTTATATTAAATTTAGAGCTCAAGACATGAGTCTCTTCTTTACAAATATTTCTATTCTTAGCGTAACATAACTTAAATGAAATTGAGATCAAATGTCCGCCAATTCTATTATTTTTATAATTATTGGAAACAATAAAATTTTGTGCGTTTTGGACATCAATTGAGTCAATCCGTATAAAACCTGACGACCCCTTCAGGCGATATAAATCTATTCTATCGTTTGTGAGCATAAAAACTAAAACTTTATAGTCGTCTAAAAGAACGGAATCAATTTGCTTGACCTCAGATTCTTTGATCTGTTGGACTTCTACAAGAGGTATGGCCTGTCGTGGACTGTAACGAAACACTCGAACCAATGGATTGTGAGTCAAAGAAGTCTTCTTTTCCGATGCAAACAGATATATCGAAGAATGGACCGGACTTTCTATAAAATGAATGGCAGACGGATTCAAAATAGGAATCAAATGTATGGAGTGATCGAAATGAGCCATTTGTGAGGACCAGTCACTGATTGCTATATTGGACATCCAACTATTCAATTGCCAGCTATTGATTGATGCCATAAGTGTCCGATTCAATGAAGAGCTTCTGATAATCGATACCTGAAATATACAACAAATATATTAAAAACTATTAAATACTTTAAGATATAAGTGTAAACCTGATCCACTCCTGAAAGAGAAGTTATTTCCCTTAAATAGAAAATTCGGTTTTGAGTCATGCAGAGGACAATAGGTTGACCTAGATTCCCATCAGCAACCGGAATGGCCAGAATAAGGCAAGGATTTCTGTTTTGGTCATCAATTACTTTTAAGTCTGTGACACTTTCACTATAAATGACTGCTATTTGTTTATAATCCCTTTGTTTTGCATCAAATAAGAAGACCTGACTGACAGCCGGTCCTTTTCCATAATGTGGAACATTAGGCGAATCATTCATTTTAAGGCATTTAAGCGAATCCGTGCTTTTCTTTGAGTTAGAAATAACCACAAAATAGTCTCCATTCCAACGGAAATAAGTCATAAGAATTGCTTCGATTGTATATAATTTGTTCACTAAATTGAAGACATTATTGGTTTGTAAGTATAGGTCGACCTCATGACAGCCATTGTCCAAATGTTGACCAGAAACAAACAAATGCTGTGATCCCGATAACCAATTGTAATACGAGAGAAGAGGTGAACCATAATGTATGGTTGACAACAACTCATAGAACTCTAATTGGATGGACTGGTGTTCCAAAGCTTTTTGCATTTTATTGATATTTTGATCTTCAATTCCAAGCTTTACTCTCAGATCAAGTAAATTGACCGGAAGTCCAATAAAGTAATTGAGTTCATTGAGATCTACGCCATCCACGCGACCAAAAGCGTGGACATTATCGACAGATAGCGGAGAGTTGAATGTCTTGAAAGAGTTTATGGAATTGTTATATCCTTTGAGAACAAGACTTTGCGATAAATTCCTGATATTTATGTTATTTATTGCATTTGAATTGATTTCCTTATTAGCGGTCAAACCATTTTTCAATACTTTGAAGCCATTGATTCTTTGGTTACCATAAGTCAAAAGCAGACTTCGTTCAGATATTTCAACGCCATTAATGAGTCTGACTTTCAAGTGGTCCACTTCTAAACTGTTGAAATGTTTGTGTCCATCGATTCTATATTTGCCACCATTTTTCTTCACAGAATATTTGGCCATTTCTGATAAGTCGACGCCTCCGATAGTCATTCCGTCTTTAATATCCAAATTGGTGTTAACCATAATATTTTGATCACATTATTCCTTCCCCTCAGCATAAGATCGTGATTCAAATCTATATTATTGATTCTTCGGTTAATAACATTCAAATCTTTCTCGAATAAGACATTGTCTTCAAAAATAAAGTCTCCAGAGATTAACTGATCGCCAATATTCCTGAGAACAGTTGCATCCAAGAGCTGCAAATTTATTCCATTAATGGATGAATTTTGTGTAGAGAGAAAACCATTGACATCAAGTCTTTTGTTGAAATTCAAATCATTGAGGAAAACAACCCTTGATTTTACAATTTGGTCCCGACTTAAACTCATATAATTTTCATAGAGTTTCTCAATTTTAAAACCAGCAAACAATTGGTTGGAGAGGACGGGGCCATCAATTATCAGGTTTTTGAAATGTTTTATGCCTTTTAAGACCGACGGTTCGTCTATTTTAAGTACACTTCGATTAAGTGCTCCGATATTAATGCCATTCAAAACATTGTTTATATCGAGTGGGCCTTTGATTATGACATTTCCCGTGACTTTTGTCGGACCCATTATGACTTGATTAACATTTTTGCGGACAGAAAATCGACACAACTCTTGAACATTGACGCCATCAATAGTTCCGTTTGTAAAAAGATGTTCATCGACTTCGAAACCATTAGTGAAGTGAATTCGACCAAATATTCTGTGATTGCCGTCAACAGTAACCGCTTCTTTGTCCAAATCTATTCCTTGTATTCTTCCGATGAGTTGAATGTGTCCTAAGAAAGTATTTATTAAGAAATAACTCAAAAATAACAATTTAATTACCTTCAGATACGACGGGAGCAACAAATCGTGAGTTTCCTGTAATGAGCGTCGGTTCGTCCACTTTAACAGAATTATTATTTAGAAGTTCTAAGTTTATATTATTAATAACTGGAACTCTCATTAAGATATTGTTTTCAACATTAATACTCTGATCAAAAATAATATCGGAATTGATGGTCTGCCTCACATCCTGAAGAAGCCAATTGTGTTTGAGGTCAAAATCGGTCACATTATCAAAACTATGGATGAAATTCGTGCGTCCGATAGTAATCGGTGCCATAAATATCTTTTGGCCAGTTATGGTCTGAGGAATATCTGTGAGAACTGCTTCTGCCATCAATTTCCTCAAATTGATCCCGTTTACATTACTTGTCTCAAAATTGGAACCCTTTGGGATTGTAATCGATTCCACATTCAATCGACCCGTAATTATCTGCGGTTTGTCGTATTGAAGACTATTTTCAAATAATTCTTTCATAAGAATATCATTTATAACATTTGATTCAAAGCTGTGGACATTCAGATCATTGTAGACGTGGACGTCATTGAAGTATTTTGTTGAAGGAATAATTTGGTCGCCATTAAGCAGAACGATGTCATTCATTGAGATGTTATTAATTGTATTAACTTTCAAATTCTTGACCCATAAGTCAGTGGCGAATGTTTTCTCTCCAGTTATCACTTGTTGTGTGTCGTGAAGAAGTGTGTCCTTAAAGAAGTTCATATCAATTCCATTCACATATTTGACATTCAGATTGTTATCTGCTTTTATTCCACTCAAGAATGTCTTTTGACCAGAAATTAGTTGTTCTGTCCTTTTAGTCATTAAGTGAATGCCTGTGTGGTTACGAAAATTAGATTTATTGCAATAAATTCAATAAATTCTTACCGATATCGAGACCATTAACCGAATGACACTTAAGTGAACTCATGTGCGCCACAGACATCGCGAAATGAGGAAAGGCAGGAATGTGACTATCGGTTAACTTCAAAGCATTGTTATACAGATTTTCTATACGGAATCCATTTAAAGTAGTCTTTAGATCAAGTCCTCCGTCAAAGAAGGCATTGCCTCTTATCTCGAGTGTATCAAAAATTTTAGAAGTGTTTCGCAATAATAGAGTTCTTTGCAATTGGGATAATTTGATGCCATCGATAGTCCCGTTCACCAAACTATGTCCACTCAAATGCATTTTATTAAAGATTTTGTGGCCTACTATTGTCTGAATCTTTGACTTTGACATTATATCCAACTCAAGGAGAGGTCTGTTGACTAAACCGATGCCGTTAATTGAGTGAAGAACTTCCATTTGATTCACTTTTATTGGGCTTAAGAACTGCTTTTTGCTCGTTATTATTGTGTTCTGATTGGTCAGAATAACATCTTCGGGAATTCTAATACCGTTAATAAGGCCGTCTACTAATAAGTGGCCATAGACTGCAATATCAGTGAAATTAATGGGAGCGATAACTTCTTGATCGCCATAAGTCCATAGAATATCGTCCCATAACTTAATAATATCGATGCCATCGATAGTAGAGTAGGGTTTCATAAATAGGTTTTCTAATTGGAGTTCATTGAAATGTTTTTCGCCTCTAATTATATGATCGCTATCTTTAGTAATAACTTCTGAATAGAATTGATTGATATTAACTCCATTTACCGGACCATTGACTCGAAGATTATTTATTATAATATTATCATTGAATTTAATACTATTATTAATGACTTGATCTCCAATTGTCAGCAAAACAGTGGACGGATTGATATGCTTTCCATTAATCAGATGATTAACAACCACTTCATTGGCGGTCACATCATTTAGGAATGTCTTTGGGGCTAAAATGTCATGACTTCCGTGTTTCGAAATTATATGACTAGTGTTTAGACCATTAATAAAGCCGTTGAGTATTAGGTTCTTATCAATTCTCAAGTTCTGGAAATGCATCGAATGATCGATGTTTTGGTCCATATTTAAGGGCAATATATCTTCGGCCAAACCATAAACATTGTCGTTATTTAGTAGTCTGGCGCTGATTTGTCCGACATTGCAATCAGATTCTGGCCTACACTCAAAATCTACTGAATTGAATGTTTGCGGAGCGGTTACCACTTGATCTCCATTTGTGCGCAAAGCATTTGATAGAATGTCAACCATTTGTCCCAACTTTGCTTCGGTGGCACTGATCTCTTCATTTAGTTTTGCCAATTCATCAATTAGACGATGACTCAGTTCATCACCTGTGGACAGATCCACCAAAATAGGAGTTGTCAAAGATTCTATTAATAGGTCAGTCATATTCAAGTCATCGTTTATGACAATCGGTTGCTTCTGATCAACAAAAAAGACATCTTTGAAAAGTGGAACAACATTTGATGCACCGAATCGTTTGACATCGTTGTCAGTTGCTTCACACCACTGAAGACTTTTGTTATGCCACTCCCCTATTGGGTTCTCGTAAACGAAGTCCATTCGAAACATATGACCGGACGGGTGGTGTGGATTACTCACAAAAAGAACACCCGACCGCTCGAAAGGGAGGTAATCGAAGTGTAGGGACACAACTCCGGGACTCATTACACCACTTTTGTATTGAACAGTTGTCTCAATGAAATGCCAGCCATTGTATTGGTAGATATGGACGGCCTGATGCATATTAGCCACTGCTAAGACAAACTCCCCGTTAGGGCCGCTAAAGGTTTCTATTTGTGTGGCGCCG
>JAQGCE010000579.1:0-11546 GCA_034699185.1 Eupelops torulosus
AAATATATTTTTAACAAAAAATATGTCAAAAAATAAAAGTTATGAAAATAACCTAATTTTTTATTTGGTTTTTTAGTTCCCTTTTCTTCACGTTTCACCCGAAGCGCGACGGGTGTAAAACGGGTCGCATCTGCCGACAAATTTCTCAATTGCGGCTTTGCTTCAATGGTAGCCCTATCGGTGACAAAATGAGTCTTCTTTTCTCCACTTTTTAAAAGAGTTGATGAAGAAGTAGATGGCATTGTTGGCGGTACTATTGGACGCATTGGTGGCATCATTGGTCGAGGTCCTAATAATCGGTGCGGTGGTAAACCAGGCCTCAATACATTTGGCGGGCCAGGTGGTGGCATACCTGGTCGACCAACAATTATTCCAGGTACGTTTGAGGGCTGGCCTGAAGAGCGGATATTTGCAGGCGGAGGAACTGCTCTAAACATCATCATTTGTGGAGGGGGTGGACCCGATGGTGCTGTTTTAGGACGAATTGATGGAGGAGGAGGTATTGTGTTTTGGGGTTGTGCTGAGAGTGAACTTTGATGAGATGAAAGAGCAGGTAATGATTGAATTGAATGAATTGTTTGGGGAAAGCCTTCATTCGGAATATTTGTTGATTTCTCCATTAATTCAATTTCTTTGAGAAACTCATTTACGTCCGAATCCTTTTCAGTTGTTTCGTCACTAAATCTGATCCTTTTATTCTTTTCTCTCTCGTCGTCACTCTCTTCTTCTTCAAAATCCTCTTCGACATCACTTAGAACAGGGGGTGGACCGGGAGGCACTCCGGGAGGGATTTTATGTTTCAATTGTGTTAGCGATGAATTGAATTTTTTCAAAATTGATTGTGGATTCGATCCTTCACTTGAAAACACCGATAGATTAAAAGTATTGCTATTAGAATCTATTGGAGCCGCCGGTAATGGAATATCATCGATGGCTACTTCTTGGGCTGATTTGACCGCTTCATAGAATTTAATCATTTGATTTCTTTTGTGTTCGTAATCGGCTTCCATTCGTTTGAGTTCGAGAAACCTCTGGTGATCCTCTTTATTCTGTCCAACAAAATAATCAATTAATTGTTCAAAAGAAACGAAGAAGACATACATATAGTCTGCAGAGTCGATCCCAGGTCTCCTTCATTTTTCTCCGCTTATCTTTGAGGACCTTTTCGTTAAGCGGCGGAGGAGTCGTCACATTGTACTCCATTTGATCCAATCTCTCTAAATCGGCGATTATCTGAAAGGGGTCTTTACCTTTGAGGACAGCCGTCCGAACTAACATTCGCTGCTTTTTGTTCTGATCAATCAATAATTGATTATAGTTTTCAAACAAATAAGTGATTTGTAATAAAATTAACCTTTCTTAATTCTCGTTTGCGAGCCTCTTTCCTGTGCTGATCCGTTGGATTCATATATTTACCACTTTTGGTTGTGTTTATGGATCTTCGGCCCATTTTTGTTGCTTTTGTCGGACAATAATTTAAAATTAATCAAAGGATTTGTTTGAATTGAACTCCGGTTTAAAAAAATTATTCTTTTTGTTTACAATTTTTGTTTGGCATTAATTGAAAGCATAATATAAATAACGTTTTATATCAGTTTTATTTAAACTTCCCCCAAGTGATTGACCTGGACACTATTGATTTTGAAAATTATCTCGTCACACATAAATTATTCATATGAATAAAGGAAATTATGACCATGTTCAATCTATTATCCTTAAATTAGTACTAAAGGAAGTTTGACACAACTATTTGTGACAGTTTTTAATTTAGTTTAAAACTCATAATAAGTTTGAAATTATTGCTCTTTTATTAAAACAACAATCAATACAATGATTTGACAACAATTTTCCAAAATATGAAATAATGGTTGAAATAACAGAATATAAACAAATTAATTAATCAATTGATTAAATCTCTAAATCAGATCCATTGAGAACTCAAAATATGCTTCAAATAGAATATGGAAACAACTCTTATCACTAAATTGTTTAAAGATTTTGTGACTTTTGAAGAGTACAACAAATTTGGATAATTTTATATAAATTTTTGCTCAAATGACTAGAAAAGAGAAAATACATTACATTTCATTCGATATAAAAAACTTTGATCACAAATACATTGAATGACAACAAAAGAACTGGTATTCGAATCCAATGTCACTAATTTGAGGCAATTTTTGTTTAATAGGAACCCTCAAAAAAATGAACATGCAAAGTGTGGGCCTTGGGTTTAAATTGGCTTCTTAACTGGTTTCTAGCTAATTGAGCCTTGGTCCCTTTAATACCGGACTTATATCACCCAAACATTCAAATTTAGAAAAATACAAAACTTTTTGGTCATAAAAGTTCTGAACCAAAAGACAATATAATTATTTGTGCAGAAACAATTGAACATGCACAAAATAGCACAACTTAAGATAATTAAACAGAAACTTTTGGTTATAACAGAACTTTTATCACCATTTGATTCAATCCATACATATTATAATAATTAATTTGAAAGAACAGATTCAGTGCCTAATATAGTAATAAACCAATAATAAGGACAATAAAAATCTGGTCAATAAATAAAAATTAATAATAAGTTATAATTTAATTAACAAATAATATAATAAATTATTTGATTAAAATCTAAGTATACAAAATCGGAATCGTTTTTAAATAAATAGAAGACTAAATCAATTTCAATAAAAACTGAATCGTTTAAAAGGAATATAAAAATTGTTTTAAGAAATCATTTGGTATTATAAACAACGTATCAGTGGTTAACAGAAATGAGTAATAAGTGTCGATATATCACTCATTATTCAAATATAAATTGATTATAGAATTGATTGATTGAGCTTTTGTTGAATCGAAGGACAATTCATTAGAAAATCAAATTCAATCAAATAATAAAGAAACCAATTCTTGGAGTTCACTGTTACGGCTATACATATAAGCAGTGGTTTCCCATAACATGTTAACTAATTTGATATTATCCACCTCATTTAGACATATGTCTTCTGAGAGGGGAGGGTTAAGTCGAAAAAACGGTATGTTGATCTGTGAGCACCAGGCCTTTGCTCTTTCAACAACCTGACCGTCTGCCTGACACGCCTACAATTAAACTAACATTAGACTAAAATAGACTGTGTAAGTGACTAACCTGCTCCACTAATAGCTGAAAGAAAGCCGGTGCCTGTAATGCCATTTTTGCCACACCTTTTGCAATTAACATTTGTTACATAAATAAAAGTAAATAGATTAAGGGGTCAATTGTTTACCCATAACAGATGGTATAGACATTCCGGACGGTCTATAAATATCAATAATTGGCACTTGTTTTATGGGAATGGCTCCCGTTCCCAACGACACGACAACATCCAATTCTATTACTTCTGAATCTCTATTCTATTAAATGAAACTTTTGATGCAATCAATGTTTCATTAATTCAAAAACTGACTGACCTTTACTTTTAACGCTTTATTCAAAGTATGAACTTCTGTCAGTGTATCCAAAGTAGGGTTATTTGATATGAGACCCCCTTTAAGTCATTTATAAATTATTAAAATTTAATAATTTTGGTTTAAATGATTGGTTACCGTCGAGAAAAGAATCCAAAGGACGGAAATAAGTGGGCGCAGCACCAGATGAGCGACCAGTCTTCCAGACCAATTGGTCCTGTGGTTTAGGCATATCAGGGATGGGTTCAATTCGGTTAATAAAACCTAAGATATCATTTGGAGAGTCATAGTTTCGGAAGAGTTGCAGATCTGGAGGGAAACGATCGGCGACCGTCGCTGTTATCATAATTCTGAAAAATGTCATAAAATAAAAACATAATTTAAAATATAGATTACATGAATACCTGGGTTTCTTAATATCACTCATTCGACTGTCGTCACCTAATGAATCTTGCAAAAATCTTTCCAAAGGCTCGGAATCATAGGGTCGGTTACCGACAAATACTTTATCCTTCAGTTTAAAGTAAATTTGACGACATTCCTGAGCTGTTTTTTTTGCATACATTTTATTATTTAGTATTTAATTAAATAAATTGAAGACATACCTGAGTGACCCATTGCCAGAAGCAGAGCCAATATACCTCCAGTGCTGGTACCCGACATCCAATCAAAGCATTCACTCAATTTCTTATTCATCATTTCTTCCAAAACCCAAAGCATTTGAATGAGGATCAGTCCCCGAACACCCCCTCCGTCTAAACACAATACTTTGAAGGGATGAGAAGTTTTTGGTTCGAAATCCATTGACATTTGCTGAGCCTTTTTTCTATTGAGTGCTTCCTTAACAATACTTTCGCCCAAAAGGTGGTCATATAGTTTGACACTTCTCTTGAAGGGTGAACTTTCTGGAGGAATACCATTGAAATGACTACCATTTGATTGAGAGCACCCGTCTGTACAGTTTGAGCGATTGACAGCACATCTTAAAGCGCCCACAGAATGCAATATATATAAAATCAAATCTATTTGAGTCGTTCTCTTCGCAGAGGCGGCCAAATGTCTGGGAGTTTCACCGCTTGAGTTCTGTAAATTGACGTCAGCGCCGAACACTATGATTGCCTGAACCATTGAAACCTGTCCTGTCTTCACAGCCAAATGCAAGGGTGTATTACCATTTGGTCCTTTGGCAGATACGTCCGCCCCATAACTCAGTAAAGTTATAACACATGAGAGCTTATTTCGATTAACCATTAGATGAAGAACAGTCTCCCCCTGAAAATTTCGAGCGTCGATATTACAGCCCATTTCCAGCAACGGTTCAATACATTGCGGAGTATTTGTCCAATGAAGAGGTGTTCCCCCATTTTTCATATCTTTAGTCTCCAACTGATCAAAGACAGTCGAGTTGTCATTTCTTTCCCGAACTTCATTACGAGATTCATCAAAAATTGAGGCTCCATTAGGGTCGGCCCCATTCTTGAGGAGCTCTTTTATACAGTCAGGTTTATCATGATGACAGGCCAGGTATAGCGGAAGGAAGTTGTCTTTATTTCCAGAATTTATTAAATTAATTAAATTAATGTCATTTGTATTGCTTTGAATGGTTTGACATAATTTGCTTAAAATCTCTCGATTAGTGGAAGCGGCGAAATGGAGGGCATTGTTGTTCTCTTTGTCAACCATATCTAACTTCGGGTTAAGGGCTAACACTGCCTGAACTGTCGATAGTCGACCTGTTCTTATTGCAATGTGGAGAGGAGTTAATCCAGTTTCCGGACACTGACTGTTAATTATATCGACGTCGGAAGGACTTAATTGTCTGAAGTAATCAATTAAACCAAAGTGAGCGCAAATGTGAGCTAAGCTTTGGTTGAGGTGTTCCCTCACGTAATTCGTAATATCTTGTAACAAATCATTGGCCAGATTCGGGCAAATCAAGAATATTGAAGGCATTATTCGACTTAAACTTTTGAAGTAATTTTCGATTTCTGACCGAATTTTACATCGAATTAAACTATAAAACAATTTATACAAACATTTAATTAATTGAAAGTTTATGGCATTTGTTTTCATTAATTAATTGATAATTTGTTAAGAAGTTTATTGAAATTAATTTATAGCCCAATAATTACTCAAATTTTAATCAATTGTCGATAAATATTATAAATTATTTGAATAATTTTGATCTCAAATTGTGACCAGATTTGAACCACAATTAAAAAATAGATAATTAATTGAATGAATACCTGTAAGCAGTTTTACTTTGAAGGTCTTTGAGGACAACTATTTCATACATTTGGTTAATATCTGAGGTGACATTTGAATAGCAAATTAAAGGATCTTCTCTGGCGATCACCTCATATCGGGCGTAATCTTCTGGTCTGACTTCAACCACTTGAAAGGGTGGGTAATCGTAAGGATTTCGACGCAAAAGATTCACTAATTTATCGAAATATGACATTTCTTCAATTAATTCGTTGTAACGAAAGACAATTTAAAATTTTGTTTAAATTATTGATGGCTTTTCTCACATAAAAAGGCAATTGAAGGGTCATTAAATTAATTTCATATAAATTAAATATAAATCTAATTATATAATGATTTGGACTATAATTTCGATACAAATATAAATGCAATTCAATTATCAAAAACTTTCTTAAAAATGATTAAAAGCCAAAACCAAAACATTAGTCAGATATAAGTCACACATAAATTACACATAAATTACAACAAAATCCAAATTATATTTTTCTTATGATTCATCTCAATTTGATTTGAAAAAGAGGAGGGAAAGGGAGGTTCAAATTGCAATCACATAATAATCTAGATAATCTTCAAGGCCATGACGATGAGTCGATTTAATTTAAAACTGATGTCAATTGTTATTATTGAGCTTTAATTCACAATTTTTCAAAAATATTTGTAAATTACAATCGAAAAAATATTTTATGCGTAAAATTAATTAAAATTTTTCAATATTCATAGAACCGATGAAAAGCACATAAATTTTAAATAAAATCAATTAACAAATACCTTAAATACTTTTCAGATCATTAGTTACTGACTTGAATTATTTTAAATGCAAATGTAATTAATTTACATAAATAATGAAAAATACTAATACTGTGGGAAATACTGTTCGTTCGTTCGCTTGACTTTTGATTATTATATAAAATTGGTTTCAAAGTAAAGTCGATTTCCTTAGATTTTCTCTGACTATAGTTTGAATAACTGATTGGAACACCTCTTTTACATTACTGGTGTCGGTGGCGGTTATAAAGTGTGAGAAAATTGTCTTATTTTGATCACTTGTTGAGGCCATTGCATTGAACCTTCATTTTAAAAGATTTTTAAAAATTAATTCCATTCAATAACTCATTAAAACATTCATTAAAAGTCATGTATTTAAAAATTGTCAAGCAAAAATTTTGTCTAATCATAGCGATTAATAAATGGAGGCTTACTTGTCCTGAATAAAAAGTGCGGCCGCATCACAATCTTTGTCGGGACCCAAATATTCTGATACAAAATATGTGAGTTGTCTGTCGGTAAACAATATTTTTTCTCTGAAGAGATCCAATTTATTCAGAAATAATAACTGAAATGAGTTTTAAAATAAGTTTTCATTAGAAAAGTGCAAACATTTTGATTAAAGGGAGAATCAATTTTAAACAATTTTGAATATAATTGACGTCAATGGTATAAATGAGATATCATTGAATCAATGCATATCATATCATATGCACCAGGTTCAATTATAAAGGTTTACTTACTGTTGCAGTGGATCTAAAAAAAGTATTATTGCAAACACTGGAAAACAATTGAAAGCTTTCTCGCAATCGGTTTTTGTTGGGCTCTTCTATTAAAGTCATATCATATTCACTGATAGCGACCACAAAAAGTAGAGCCTTTACGTCATCGAAACATTGAATCCATTTCCTTCTTTCTGAACGCTGTCCCCCGACATCAAACATCCTAATTAAGAGATCATCGATTTTGAAATGGGTTTCGACGACACCTATTGTCCTAACTCTGGATCGCAACACATCCGTTGTGTTTGGAATATATTTCTCAGAAGTAATTCGATTCATATTTTTGAAGAAACTGTCAATTATTAGATATAATACAGTCTTTAATTAATTAATTGTAATTAACTCACTAAAGGGCTGAGTCGTTGAGTTCATACTCAAAACCTCTGGCAACCCCTTCTCGAACTCCTTTGTCTGACCACAAACTTTCGAGGGCTGAGACAACATTTGGCAAAAGTGTTGAAAAATCGTCGAAATAATTATTACAATTAAGAATTTTTTGCGCCCATTCCTAAAGAATTCATTAAATTAAATCAAAAGTCTCGAAGTTTGAGTCAACTGTACCTTATTTTCAGGAATTTCATAATTGATATGCAAGAACCTCATTCCAATGAGAACATATTTCATAGATGTGACCAAATTGTCTAAAATTGTCAACTTTTTGACAAATAGATAATTTTGAGTCCAATTATTATTCAATTAAACACTTATTTATGACAAAAAGTTATAAAAACAAAAAAGTTTTATTTGAGTGAAGATATGTGAAGAACAGTTAAAGCCTATCACTACTAATAGCCTAAGAAAAGCGTTATAACAATTGATATTGATGTTATAACAAATGTAACATGTACAGATGTAACAGATGCTTTAGGAAAGGGCGCAAATGATACGGAAATACTTATTCTAATGTAGAATACAAATTGTTTCTCTACTGTTGAATAAATTGGTACGACATAGAGTAATGCAAGCTAATTTTACTCACCATTCTTTAGGGATTCTTCCGAAAGAAGAAACTCCATTAACTAATTAATTTTGTCATTACACCAAAGTTTTTTATTGGATTTGAGTAGAATTTACCTTTTTTAATCTTTTCTTTTATATATGAACTTGTTGTAACTGTTATATAAACAATTTATTCCTGATTATTTTATTCAATATTTTAAATTTAAATTTTTAAATATAACAAATTATTAAAATTTTAAAGGATCTATCATTTTAGACTCTAAATTTTAAACTAAACTTGAATATATCATGCTTGTTTTGTGCACGCTCATATTAATCCTTCATGTCAATCCTTTATTCTCATTTTTATGTAAAAATCTTAAGAAGTCGTGATATCATTCATGACATGAGTGGCAGTCAAACAGAAGTGAAGGAAAATTGAAATTTAATAATATTGTAGTGAATGTATAGTCACACATATTTTAATAATTTAATGGAAAGTTGTATGACTCAAACGATTTGAAGGCTTTTTTTTAAAGTAAGTTAAATAAAATTGAGTGAATGTACGATAATTTCTAATAAAGTATATTTGCATAGAAAGTACTGTAGAAAGAAGTGATTGATCCGATAAAACTTACTTTGAAATCCATTAATTCTTGTTTAGAATATCCCTCGTTGTGAATGATTTTCATTTGTTTGACTAGAGTGCTTTTGCCACTCTCTCCGGTGCCTAATATCAGAATCTTGACGACATTCCGGTCCTGTTTCTCAGACTCTTGTAAATGTTTGTCGATTTCTTTACTTCTGAGCAAAGAATTTCGTCGTTCGTTATTATCAACAGTAAAACAATTTCCCATTTTTTTCGATCAAAAACATAATTTTCCGAAAACTCTTCAGTTTATATCTGAAAATAATTATTTAATTAACTTAATTAAGAGGACATTCACTCAAAATGTTCTCATCAGAGGAAGTTATCTGGAAAATAATTTTCTTATCTACTAAATACTAATAATATTAATGTATTCATTACTTACGCTACTCATTACATCACTTAAAAATTAGACCATGTTTATTCGTCAATATATTAATTAGATTTATTTCCGTTCAATCTTTCATTTATATTATGAATAATATTTTCATAATTTTAATTAAAATAAAACTATTTTACTCTAAAGTATTAATCTCTGGCAATGAACTAGATAATAAAATGAACTAGATAATTTATTTTTTAAATGAGTTACTTTTCATTTAAACTTGATTACAATTAATTTGTAGAGTATTCTTGGAATTGAAAGATATTTGAAATATGAAGAGTTTATAAAAGAGAAGGAAAATTAATATAAAAATTGAGAGAATCTTACTTTTAATAAATATTTGGATTCAATCCTTTGTTAAAATTGAGGACTTGATGTAAACCAGTAATCGATGTGTAATGAGAGGCAAAACCACTTAATTCAGTGCAATGTCTGATAGCTTTACTGATGGGTTAGGTGTTGTTTTGTGCTCTTTTTGTGTCCTTAGTTTTAAAAATATCGTTAAAATTGCTTACAAACTGTTGAGAGAGTGTGACTGCCCTCAAGATATTTACTGTCAAGTAGTGAAAGACTGCAATTCATGTTTGAAGAGAGGATGAGTACAGCGATTGGTCACATAAACTGCTTTGCCTTGACTTTTGCCAAGAGTTCAAACGTGTTCACAGCTCTGTTCACAGGAGTACCTCAAACCAAGTCAGAGAAACCACTGTAAATGTTATGAAAGAAAGTCGGCTGAGACTACATCCCGAAGGAAGAGACCATTAATTTGTAAATTCCATTCTTCACTTCACTTATTTGTAGACTTTTAGGCAAAACCTACTAATCATTCAATAGGTTTACTTATAGCGTGTTATTGAGATTTTTAAGACTAACCTATTATTAAGAGGCGGTTTCTTTAGGGCTTACTCTAAGGCTCCGAATTTGATCGGTTCCGAATAAATTAGTGGGTTTTCAGTTATTTTCAATTAAAATTCTTTATTCCTTTTGTTAATAAATAAAATAAATTACATTCAAATATTCACTAAAATACTTCACAAATCTATTAAATAATAAATTAAACGAATTTATGATTATTTTAAATTTGATTTCTAATGGAATTAATTCTAAACTTATCTAAAATACAAATAACATCAAGCTCATTCTCAAATTAACAGCACCACAATAATTTGTTGCTAGATACTAAAAGAATGTCAATATAATAATCTTAATTAACCTTGTTGGATTGTAAACAATTTGAAAATGATCTAGATTAAGATTCTCTTGTTTTTGATTTTATTCTTATTAAAAGAGTTTCGACGAAATTCCACTTAATTTGAGCCAAAATTATGACAAAATAATTGAAAAGTTTTAAAAGAGTGTAATTAATTGTCAATTAATTTGAATTAAAAATATATTTCGATGCCATTCATTCAATTTATCACTTTTTTATGATTTCATAATTTGTTTCATTAAATATAATTTTACAAAATTTAGACCATTTGTTGATATTCTCGTCAACTCTAGTGATGAGCTTTTCTTTCCAAAAGTGAACTCTTCTTTCAATAACAGAATTGGTTTTAATGCAGTCGTCGCCACCGAACTCACAAACTCTGTAGTGATGAAGAATCGCAACTTTTGGGTCGATGTTTACCATAAGTTTTGTCGGTAAGAATTCCCAAACGAAGTGGTTTCCCATTTCGACTACATTTTCAGGGATCACAATACATTTGGATCTTTGTTTATGCATGTTCAATTGAATCTTTCTCCGAGTTTTGAGCAAAGTTGTCAACGGATACGCAATTCTATTGGATATGGTTTTGTCGTCCGGCCATTGAGAGTAAAAGAATGCGTTCCGAAAAGAATATCCTCCAATTCTGTGTCCATTAATTTTGGACATAGTTTTAAGCATTGATAATAAATTTGAGTGTCTGTAGGGAACTATCAGTTCGTCGATGTCTATCATCAATACATATTTGAATCTATTCATTGTCCGATAGAGACAGTCATTGAGAGCAGCGAACAGGCCTTCCGTTCGAATTTCTTTTTGAGATATCATATTAAGATTCCAGGGTAACATTGTTACTACACCCGAATTAATATATTCTTGTAGAACACAGTCTACATCTGGACCTACCGTATGGTTATAAAGAACCAAATGTGTGACTCCAAAAATGCGATTCAGTTCAATAAATTCAATTAAATTCAATACTTTGTTATATTCGTAATGCAAAGGCTTAACACAAATAGCGATATTCTGTTCAATCGATTTATCATTTAATCTGTTTCTCATTCGCGGATTCTTATGAATCAGAAGTCGATTCGAAGGCATAAAAAT
>JAQGCE010000580.1:0-11542 GCA_034699185.1 Eupelops torulosus
TGAAATGAAGTCTCAGCTCAGGTTTTGACTCTATTTTATTGAATATTATTTTTTTTATGTTTTTAATCATAAACTAAATTTTGATATTAATATTAAAACTGTGAATGCGATCCATATTTTGATTATTTTAAATATTAGAACTACTGCTTTGGACGCTTATGATAACGAGAACCACCAGTGGTTGTAGTAGACGATTGACCAGATCGGGTTTTTGAGTCTAGAGTGGAGCCAAAGAATTCACTGTTCACAGACTCTCCTTCGAGATATTTGAAGAAATCGGATAACTTTTTCCAGAAGTCGGGCATATTTTCAATTCGAAAGCGCACTTTAAGCCAAATACCAGTGCACACACCCAAAGCCACCGAAACTGCAAAAACACAAAATCGTTCAAAACTCATCAGTTCCTTTTCCTAATGGATAGATTAAATTAGATGAATTGCTTAAAAAGCACATTATTCTGACCTCTTTAGTCAATATACGGTCTAAACTTTAATCCACTGAAAAGTATACAAATATTTCAACAACTCTTTGAATGTTTGACTAAATTCTGTACAAAATTCAAAAATATTCCTAAAATTTGAAATTTCCTGAACAATGAAAGTTAATAATTAAACTTTAATTAGTCTTGCTCTAAAAATACGCAGTATTTCAGAAGACTTTCACCGATTGATTGTCAGCCCATAATTAATCAGGTCTTAAACAAGATTCTCTTTAAAAAGGACCCGATGTTGAGTACCATTAAATATTGAACAAAACTGAACAAAACTTTGAGGAAATGAACGCAAATTGAATATCCTGTGGGGGCCAAACTTTTCAACTCTAAGGGGGTAAAATAGTGGATATTTTCGAGCATCCTAGAGGGGATATTAGGAGGGGTATTTTTTTTTAAATCTCAGACTCATGGATAATGTGTTTGCAATCAGTATTACTTCATTTGCTTAAATCACTTCCCCTATTGAGCACAAGATATACGTTTTGGTTATTGAGTCTAATGATTGCAATTATTTATTTGAATTAGTCTCCGAAAAGTTGGAAAATTTGATTCCCGTTCCCTCCCGTGTCCCGAATAATCAACCCCGTTCCCTCTCTATTCTCTTAAGGAAATCCCTGGAGGGATCCCTTAAATTCCCTTACTCTCTTAACCAATAAAATTAACCAAATATATTTAATAAAATTCAAATTTATATGCAATTAATACAAATCAAAATTAGATCTAATGAACAATTAGTGGTTAACTCAATTCAATCAATGCATAACAAAATGCAAACATTTTTGCTTCACTTTTTAAAGCCAAGGCTGTCCTAAAAGTTACCAAAATTTCTGCATTTTATAACATTAAGTGATTTTTAAGGGAATGGAAACTTGATGGGGATTCCCGTATCCGTCCCTTGTTTCAAAAATAAGTCCCTATTCCCTCTCATTCCTTTAAGGGAGGGAGGGAATAAGGGAACCCTTAAGGGAGTAGGGATTCTCTTTCGGAGACTAATTTGAATTTGACGTCAAATCTCTGCAAATGTTATAAAACAAAATCTAATAAAAATCAAAATCTTTTTAATTTCACTGAAATTTATTTTTTGATTCCCAACCCTTTAATGATAGGAAAAATCTTATATAATAAGTGTTGAATTTAATTATGAAATGAAGTCTCAGCTCAGGTTTTGACTCTATTTTATTGAATATTATTTTTTTAATGTTTTTAATCATAAACTAAATTTTGATATTAATATTGAAACTGTGAATGCGATCCATATTTTGATTGTTTTAAATATTAGAACCACTGCTTTGGACGCTATGATAACCAGAACCACCAGTGGTTGTAGTAGACGATTGACCAGATCGGGGGGTTGAGCCTAGAGTGGAGCCATAGATTTCACTGTTCGCAGACTCTCCTTCGAGATATTTGAAGAAATCGGATGACTTTTTCCAGAAGTCGGGCATATTTTCAATTCGAAAGCGCACTTTAAGCCAAATACCAGTGCACACACCCAAAGCCACCGAAACTGCAAAAACACAAAACCCTTGAAAAGCACCCATCAGTTACTTTTCCTAATGGATAGATTAGATTAGATTAGATTAGATGAGTTGTTTGAAAAGCAGAATATTCTGACCTCTTTAGTCAATATATGGTCTAAACTTTAATCCACTGAAAAGTATACAAATATTTCAAAAACTCTTTGAATGTTTGACTAAATTCTGTACAAAATTCAAAAATATTTCTAAAATTTGAAAATCTGTGAACAATGAAAGTTAAAGAATTAAAGTTTAATTAGTCTCGTTCTAAAAATACACAGCAATTCAGAAGACTTTCACCGATTGATTGTCAGCCCATAATTAATCAGGAATTTATTTTTAGGAATATCTGTAGGAAAGCCAAACACATCGTTAATACCATAGATTCATTGAATTATAGAGAATGTAATACAAGTACCCATTGATTGTCGCATTCAATATATTGTTAATTAAATTAATTTCATGGCTATAATCACTTGTAATTAATGTCTGAAATAAGTTAATGTCAATGTCTGTGTGAGTGTATGTCCAAAATAATCGGGTCCTTACATGCGATCGTTTATTTGTAGTGAACTCTTATCCAAGACATAAGACGATAAAAAACTATTACATTATTTACATTCATTACATAAAACTTGATTATAATGAAAGAGTGACAGCAAAAAGAGTTTCGTTAAAAGCAAACACTCATTAAAATATAGTCTAAGAGAGTATTAGAAGTATTTTCTGTCTCTCAGTTCTAATCTATTTTTCTTCACTATTTTGTGACACTTTATATAACAATATGTTCGCTAAATATTGATTGGTTTCGACACTATTTTCTCTATGAATTAGTTCTTCTTTTCTCAATATCTTCTTTGTATTTGTTATACAATTTTTGGCCCAAATTTTTCTCTTTCGTCGCTTTCGATCGCTTAAGAATCAAAATAAAGAGACAAAGAATTACTGAATATAAACACGAGATTTGAATTATGGGATTCGCTGACAATTGGCATACATTTATATGGATAGTAGAGCTACGAGTGATACATCGATGACAGGACTCAGCCATAGCTCACCAGCTGTCTTCGATCATTACCAGTGCACAGATCGACACTACCGTCAGACGCGCAAAGGGGTCGCCTGTCGTATAATAGAAGTTTATGGACAATAATATCATTGTAAGTATAGAATGCCTCTCAGGAGAGACAAACAAAACAAATTATTTTTTCAGTAATTTCTAATAGATTTTCTTTCAAAGGAGTCAAACAGAAGCACCCGAATCAAGTCAACCAATTCCTGACATTGCATTCAATACTTCTTCTTTAAGAATGGCTTCTTTGATATTATCTGAAAGTCTTTTTCTTCTCTCTTTTATTCTGTTTGTCTGTGTTTTCATTTTTCTTAATATCCTTTTTTTCAGTTGACTCAAGAAATATAAGAATTGGATTTTCAAATATTTTTCGTTTTTTAGCGACTATTACATCATTTTTCTTATTTTTTTCCATTTAATGTCTGTTTTTGATTATAATAAACTCATATATATTTCAGACGTATTCCCACTCAGACTTAAATCAGAGCAAAAATAAACTTTATTTTGATTTTAAATAGAATTTGACATTTCCTCAAATAGAGACTATTTATCTAAGCTTGGTCATGTTTAGATTCAATCTCAATAATTTCAACACAAAAATGTAAATAAATTAATAGGAATTCCGGAACTATTGAAGACATTATCTAATGGGTTATATAAACACAACTCGAATACTGATTATCATTATTAGGAAACGATAACAAATGGTCTCTTAGTTGTCGCTATTGTTTCCTATTCTATCATTTTCTTAAGATTATTATCGCATAACTATTTTGGGAACAATTTATGATAACATTTATTTCTATTTCTCTGTTAACTATTCAGTAATTTTGAGTAATTCCTGACTTAATTGATAATAATTCTATTTAAACAAAAATAAAGTAAATAGATTCAAAAGTCGATGTTTCAATATTTATATAGTCTCTATATTGAGATCTGTATATATTTTGTTGTTTTTAATTGTCATCGAGGTAAAATGAAGGAATAATGAGTAATAGGAACTTAATTAGTTTGTTTACAACAATTTGTCGACAAAGTTATGAAAAGAATTGTTGAGAAAATCAATACTTTTACTCAATTTTTGTCGATAAGAGTTTTTATTGAAAATCATATCATAATTGTATGGTTTGGAACAGTCGGACATATATTTGATGAGAGGACACGTCTTTCCATCTAATGAAGCAGTGCTTCCAATCTCGTTAGGGCTGACAGAAGTAAAGCCAAATAATATTTTCCAATTGCAAGAGTAATTCTGGTATCACTAATGCAAAGGCAAGTGTTGTGTCATTGGAATAGTCTCCGTATATTTTGAACATTATATTCGACGCATTCGTTGTTCATCTGTCGCTTTCACGTGTTTTGCCTCCGCCTCTGACGAAACCATTAGAATCGATATCATATAAAAGGAGAGCCGACACTCACTTTTTCCAACATTTTTGGCTCTGAGTTCCACTATTACTGACTAAAAGACAAAACACATATAAAACTTGATTCTATTCACTTGTTTTGGACTTTTCTCGCCGTTAGTCACACGTGGCTTAAATCACAGATACCCTAAAATTTCTATCTCTAAGATGTGCTTAAATTTCTTATCCGACAAAGTTTTCCGAAGGATTTAATACTTCAGTACCTCATTCATTGGGCGCTCAGTATTTTCACTCATTTCTTATTATTATATTATT
Organism: Eupelops torulosus; assembly: GCA_034699185.1. Classification (NCBI taxonomy): domain Eukaryota; kingdom Metazoa; phylum Arthropoda; class Arachnida; order Sarcoptiformes; family Phenopelopidae; genus Eupelops; species Eupelops torulosus. The sequence goes on from JAQGCE010000580.1 coordinate 4,765, forward strand.
TATCGAAAGGATTTGACGACCAAAAGAAAAATGAGTTGATATCATGCGTCTACATATCGGTCATTATTTGATGATACCATTGATTTGCTTCGAAGGTAAATACCATTTCCAATACTACTCACACAATAAATAATTCTAAATCTACTAGATGACAATTTTTTCCATTTAAAGTTCAACCAAAATTGACTTTTTCTGTAATTAATCACTTTCTTAGACTATTTTAGTCCTCTTTTTTTAAACATTAAATTCTAGTTAAAAGATTTTTTCGGGTCTCGACTACTATTATAAACTTGTAATTAGTTTTCGTAAATTGATTTTTCTTTAATGAATTCATTCGTTGATTTATTTTTTTTCAACATTAGGTAAACTAATTTCTCTTCAGAATAATTACAATAATTTTTTATATAATTTATTCATTATTTTCATCAGGAATTCCACATTTTCTGCATGTTTATAATGAAGTTACATTTCAACTAATTGAGCCAAACTCTGAGCTAATCTAAAGTTTTGTTCATTTTTGATGTAAAAAATCAAATCGACATTAAATCTCATCTATTATTTAAAGATAGTATTAAACAAACAAATCATTCACTATTAATATCCGAGTCTTTTATATAAAAACATTTTTATAGATTTAATCCGATTTTTACATCAAAATACTTAACTCGAAAAAAGATAAGAGATATTCCTGAATAAAGGAATGACTCAATTGGTGGTACATTTTCCCGATTCAATCCTGTATTCTTGGCATTTAGTCGCTCAGAAACAGTCGACTGGCTTTGAGTTATGTGTTGCCAAAACTGTGAGCGCACGATATGACTGATCACTCGATTAATTTTCATTTTGATCTGTGTCTCTACAATTCAAATAAATAAATCGCTGAATAGTTTTTGTCTAATTTATTGTCAAATTCTCGCAGTAAAGGTGTGTCGAAAATATTGGAGTGAATAATATTTGGCACAAATTATTCATTCGCGCCGTTTATCATAAATATTATTCTGGTATTAAAATAGGTTCTAATCGTTAATGTCTTTATCTTTTGTTTGAAAACTATAAATATATTCAAATATTTGCATAAATATTGACTTAATTTTCTATTTTGAAGATTAGTTTCTTTAATATTAATTGGAAACAAATAAAAAGAAATTGATTTTCGTTTAACTTTTTTCTAGAATTCATTTTGATTTTAAAATTAGGTTCTATTAAATATAATTATTTTAGTAAATAAACTATCTAATTTTTAAAAATAAGTTCTTCTAGAATATAAAGTAAAGATTCTAACTTAATTATGTACTAATTTTGAAGGAACTTCCTTCAGGGAACTAAAGCTTCCTCTAAAGTACTATATTATGAATAATTTTAATAAATAGCTTGCTCATAATTTTATTCTAATTTTGTTTCTGTTAGCTCTCACTTTAATTATGTTCAATAAATTTATATTAAAATAAACATATATTATAAACAAAATTGTAATTTCTAGTTCAACTAGCTCATTCAATAATTTTTATGCAATATTTCTATTCTCTTGATCATAAATTTTTATTTGCATTTCATTTAATCATAAGTTAATGTATTTTAGGCCTAAAAAGTAATTTTCATTTTGAATATATTTTGGAAAAAACATTATTTTAATTGAAGTTATGATAAAATAAATAAAAACTAATTGATTAATATTTTGCTAAATTTTCGGTCAGTTATTCTGTTCTCTCATGAGTTTCATTGGTATTCAATAATTAATAGGAGAAAAACAAAAACAAAAAAAAGCAAATAAATAAACAAAATAATGACAACAATATTGCAATCAATAGTAAAAGTGTTGCAAATATTCGCCGAAAAACAAAATATTGATTCTTATTCTCTCTTATATTGATTTAATGGACAGACAGTAGTTGTTATGAAATTCACTCTATTTTTAGAATAAAATTAGGCTTTTATTTGCTTTAAATTATATTCAATTTATGGTTACTTTCATCTCATCATTAAATTTGATTCAAATAAATTGACTAATTCTGGTAATAATGAAGACTAGACTCTTCCCGTTTTTAATTCACAAATTAGCATGTTAAATTAGGATGTGAACTTGGTCAAATGTTGTCTTCCTTTTAGTATATTAAATAGGGAAGTTATCTCCAAAAATTAATAATAAACAGTTATAGTCATACATTATATATATTATATATTAAATGTAATATATAAACTGTCGGCCCATATGACTAGCCCTCAAAACAGCGATAACTTTGAGTTCACTGTTGAATGAATTGAAAATATTATAATAGGATTTGAAGGATCGTTGCATTAGATGCCACTCTTTTGACGCCAAACCGAAACTCTAATCAAATATTTTCTTCCTTTTTCTGCTCTCAACTTCTTTTTGATGGATTGTTTTCTTCGGCAGAAAATCATTTTTCGGGTCATTTTTAATTCATTTTCTTTTGTGAACCACTTTTTCTAATATCCGAAATCATATTCCGTTCGCTTATATAAACCAAGAGATAAAATAGACCCACATTTCTATTCTTCAGATAAGTTTTGAAGACATCTAACAATAGAGAGAAAAACTTCAAATACTTTGGTCTTCAATACAACAAAAAATAATATACTTTTATTATTCCGAAACTTAATTTTTATTTGAATAATAAAATTAAGTAATCAGTCATTTCATACATGCAAGAGATGAGAGATTCAATTCTGGCATAAATTCCTTTTCTTTTTACAACAGAACATCTATTTTGATATAAGAAAGGTCTGAATTGAAAGCCATACTAATCGAAACGCTTAAAGGCTAACAATTTTATTCCCTTATATTCTGTTCTGATATATACGAAAATATTTGAAACTCGAAGAAAAGCGAAAAAATCGTTCAAAACTTTCTTTACTTTAGTTGAAAAGAGACAGAAAAACGAGAATTTCTTATCAATTCATATCTCATTCTATATTTTTTTAACTTGACTTTACTTATTTCAGACTTTTTTACAAAATGATATTCAATGGTTAGTCAGTAATCCTGAAAAAAACCAAATCCTTGGAGCTTTCCGTACACTTGATTTCCTGGTCTCTGCTGAAATGTAGGTCTGTGTAAAAGAGTAACTAACTGTCCAATTTTGTGGATACCATTCTCCAGTCTATTCCATTCACTCTTCGGAGTGAGTGATGTCTTGGAGGCAATATTTGCATTTGACTTAAACGCACAGCTCTTGAAGCGATGGAATACCAAACACTAGGCTCTCATGAATCTCATTATCGTTTGCCATAATATTTTTAGAGCCAATATTGAAGAAAAAAACTGAAGAAATAAAAACAAAGCATAAAAATCTATTTTATTGCTCAACCCTTAAGTATTTAAGTACACATAAAATGACTGAAAATAAATATAAAATACAGATATTTGAAGAGCTTTTGCTTCAAAGTCAATATGACTTTTGACAGAATATGGTGTTATGAGAGGCTCAGGCGCTGATCAGATCGTTAGTGGCATCTGTTCTTCGTATTGCACTTCCATCTGATTACTAGTGATTATTAAATAATAAACACTTCAGAAGAATAAAGTGCTTACAAAACAGTGGATAAGATATTTGCATCTCATCATTGTTATCATAACATCTAATTTCTATTAGGAATTGCCTCCCATTCCTCAGAATTATTTCAATTTTCCTTATATTTGCCATAATTAGGCTTTTTTGCCAACTCTTATGACAACAGTTTTTTCACATAATTTTTATATTTTATTAATGCAAATGAGAAAAACAATTGGAGTAAAAAGTAATTTATTTAACGATTATATTTATATTAACTGTTTTATGGACTCATATCTGATCGATATTTACATATTTGTTCTCTAATATAGTGGTATTTGTTTAGCTTATTATCAAAATATAATTGCAATCAATAAAAATATTAATGAAAATACTATCAAATTTTTACTTTAATTACTTAATGTTTTTATCGAAAAAATTCATTAAATTTTTGTTATTTTTTATGAGTTTTGAATTAAACTTTATTTCGTGCTTAAAATGATTAATGAAATGCAAACTTTTGTCTGAGTTTAACAGAATTTTTCAATTAGTTATTAAGATTTTTACTACTTTTCTCTTTAATAAATTAATTTGCATGATCATTATTTTTTTCAACTCGTTATTCCCACTCATAAACACTTTTCTCTCTTTTTATATTAACATAAATTAATGGTTAAGCAATTTATTCTCATAATTGATATTTTTAATAGATTATTTAGCATTTTAACAATAAATTTTGCCTCGATAAATATTATTATTAATATTACGGCACTTCTAGATTTGATGCATAAATTATAGGCCATAACTAAAGTCAAACACTTTTGTCTATAAAACATTTGAGTCGACAACAATTTATTGCGATTTTTATTTGACTCGAGTTTTAAACAAAAAGAAATTACTTGAAATCACATGAAATATGTCTTTTGTTTCTTTTTGAATGTCAAAAGTAATTCATTCTTATACTTGATATCTGAGAAAAGGTTAAGAAATTAATAAAATGTCGAACAAAGTCAAGCATTTCTTTGAGTTATTTGTTTAGATTTTGTATATCAGCCAAAGAAACGCTTTTTTCAGTTTATAAATGCTTTGAATTTTTGCTCGGATTTACTTCTCTAGGCTTCGATCCGATTCTTGTGAATATATAGCCTGAGCACAGAATATATATAAGACTTAAGGTATTTGTGTCTTCAGTCGTATATTATTATTGTCGAAGAGTATTTGATGCAAACCAATAGCAATCATTCAGTTGTGTGCAGTTGTGCTGTTCTATTGACCAAATCTTTCTAAATGTCTAACATTTCCGTAAACTTGTATTCGTTTAAAAACAGTCAAAGAAAGAAAGACTTCTTTATTCTTAGCCTCTATTTCTATGCCTTAACACACAATACAAGTCGTGTTCTCTTATATAACATTATTCTTATATTTGTGTCGTCATTACAGGCCTTTTATATACTTCTTGTGTGAAAATACTGAGACATTCAATTCCACGAATGGTTGACGCGAGTAATACAACTGAACTGATCCTCGACTGTGAATATGTTTACGACGCAAACGATCTGATGCTTGTCATCAAATGGTTCCACAATAGCTCTCCTGAACCCATCTATCAATGGATTCCGGCCAGAGGCGTCAGATATGTGGGCGAACTATTGAAACAACGCTTTGATCTCAACTATTCAGTCAATCCGAATGACATTTACTCGAAATATAGAGCATTAAAGCTGAAGAACAACATTACCGTCGACCTTAATGGCAATTTTTCGTGTGTCGTTACATCACTGGCCGGTCAGGATGGAAGACAGGGCCAAATGGTTGTTTATGGCAAGTCTAGACTTTCCAATAATTGTCTCATAAATTTTAGTCCCAAAAGGATTGCCATTCATTTAAAATTATAAGAATATAAGCTTTGAAAATATGTTTAACTTTTTTCTATTTATATAAAGTAAATCACATAAGTAGTAGGAATAGACAAGATGTCTGTCTTAAGGGGGTATCGGAACTGTTCTTATTGTAAGATTAAGCTATTCATTTCGTTGAAGAGATCAGAATAAAGCTGTACTCTCTCGGGTACTCCAGTAAAAGAACTTCTTAGGCTTCTTCTTAAATAGAATTTTTGATTTAAAATATTGTCGTCTCTTCAGAAGAAAAACTATAATAATTTCCTCCAGGAATTAATTATTTCTTTCTTTTATTATTATTCCTTTGATTTTATTTTTCCCTTTTTTCTGAATATTTATTTTCATCCGAAACTGATTCGAGTTTTTTTTGTTTCGGCATTACTTTTAAAAAGTGAAAAATGATATTTAAAATGTAAAAGTTTTGAACATTTGTTTAATTTTTTTTTCTCTTCTCTTCCGTCAGAAACAAAAAAATATATACAGAAAAAGAATTTATACAGAATTTGATATTTACTGAGTATTTCATTGCAATGCCTTATATTTAAATATCCGAAAGACTGAATCTCTTATTTTACAATATATTTGTTTTCTGTTTAAACCTTTATATAATATATTTGTCTATATTTTAAAATAAAATGTATAATAAATTCTGATTTTTTTCTTTTCTTTATTCTTGAAAGAAATGCGAAACTGATTTATATTCAGGTCATATACAAAATGGAAAGAATATTATTTAAAATAAGAATGAATTGTTGGGAAACCAAATTTGTGAACATAATCTGTAATTCCTGTTCCTTACAGTTCCGCCGCAAACATTTGATTTCAATTATACGGAACTATCGAAAGGTGACAGAGAACTGGAATGTAATGCCAAAGGTGTATATCCCAGGCCTTTGTTAACGCTGTCAGAGCAGACGACAAATGGCTCCAACTTTCACGTATTTCCCAAAGTGAATGTCACAACACATCAAAACAGTGGTAAATATAACATTCCATTTGTTGAACTTGCTAATGTTGACCATGCAATTTTATTGAAGATACCCAGTACTTTGATGCCTCACTGAGACACAGCCCCAGACAATCACATATCGGAACGGTATTTGAATGTAAATTAGAGATTCCGTCAACGAATTACATTAGAAGGAAAAGAATCAAAATATTTTTTCCGTCGAGTAAGTAATACAACAAAAATATTACAATTTTTTGGTTACTTTGAGAAATGACTTGAGTCGGCACAAAATCAAATTAGCACTTATGAGAGGTTGTGCTCTTTCTGTCCCTTTTATATGGCAAATGCAATATTTAAGTACAACTTTTACGTGTTTTTGCCTCTCATAACAATTTTTCTTTACTTCTTTTTACATGCAA
>JAQGCE010000581.1:0-11536 GCA_034699185.1 Eupelops torulosus
TCCCGATTTATCCGCTTTTTAACTCCCGATTCCCGACCGATTTGAGAGGTTTATATTCCCGATAATTCTTAGCTCTAGTTATAGCAATTTGTCTTTTAAACTGATTCTTATAATTCTAATTTTGATTTAGAAAACGACTATGCTATTAAATTTGATTCTAATCATATGTAACTATTAAAATTTAATGAATTTATAAACCCTAGTAAATATGAAGGGTGTGAAACATAATTATATGATTCACCTCTTAATCTACTGATATATTTTGTTTAAAAAACAAAATCAATAAAATCTTTATATAAAACACATGTATTACTCGGTAATAGTATTTAAAAATAAACTTAATTTGGTTGGAATAAAGTAAAACTATTGTGGCATAAAAATCTAACTTTTTTCAAGGTGAAAATGCTTAGCAATTAAAACAATAAACTTTTATTTAATTTATTAAAATTTATTAAAAACAGGTAATAATAACTTAAAAACAATTCCAAAAGACTCTGAAAATTAATTTATTTTATAAATTCTGAATATATTTCAAACATTTTGAAGTAAGACTTGTTTTGGAATTAATTAAATTGTAATTAACTTTTTGTTTCTTTTTAACTGAAAAATCATGTTTTCGGCCAAAGAGTTGGAAATCACTGAAATTTGAGACCAAAATATTTAACAGTTCTTTTGGTTCTCTTCTGATGGCAGCGATCGGCACATCATTACATGAACTGAAATTTAATAGATGTTTAGCATATTGTTGGACGAGTGGATCGAAATGTGAGTTCAAAAGTGTTAACTCCCAGAGCAAAGTAGAATTGGCATTACTATATTCTGGGTCATCTACTTCAGGCAGGAATATACCGCTTCCAATGCCAGTGGCCTCCGAGTCCAGCAAAATATCGCTTTGTTTGTGATTAAGCATTATCTGACGGACCACAGCTAACAAAGAAGCCGATGCCTGCGATGTAGTTTGAGTCGAAACAGTGGACAGCCGTTTAATGAACGCTAAAACTCTATTTTGAGTCATTTGTTTCTTCCGTTTAATAATCATTACATCTAAACAGGAGAGCAACACTTTTATGTCTTCCTCATCGGTTTTGGTGTCGATTGAGAGAAGTTGGACATAAAGTTCGCCATAAAACAGATGAAAGTCTATATTAAGAGCCTTTCCCTCACCGGACAGTATAGTGAAAACTGTATGCAAACAATGAAGGGTTTGATGAGTATTAAGGCGTTTATCGCGAATTAATTGATAGAGTAATGCAATCAAATCATTGAAAAATTCATAATTAATGAGATGTGCAAAACGGGACAATCCTTCGAGAACTGGTGTCAGTAATGCTGTAAACCATTTGTTGTCATCAGTGTTGTCATCGAAACCCATTTCACTTTGATTTTTCAAAATCCGGAAATAAGTGATAAAAATTTGGTTAAGAATTTCAGTATTGAAGTCAAGTTTTCTTTTATGGCTCTCCTGTGCCTCTGTTTCTAATAACTGATTGTCCAGTTTTTGCATTCGTTTATTACGTTTGCGTTCTTTTCGTGACATTAAATTCAATGTTATTCTCATTTTCTTCATATCTTTTTTATTCAACTCTTCTTTTAGTTTGACTTCTTTGATACGAAGCGACAGAAAAGTGCGCAAAACCTTTGGATCCAATTTATAGTTTCTCTGTTTAACCAGTTTTGCCACCGCTTTCACCGCTTCTAATGATATTTCTCCCAATTTATCGGTTCTGAAGATTTTTGTAATCGTTTCGCAACAAATATCTGCCAATTGTTGGCATTTATTGTTTGCCATCATTTGAACGATTGTATCGATTATTTGTTGCCTAAAATTGAAATGTGGGTGACTTATGATCAGTTGTGACATACATTTTAGACCAATGGCAGCGATTCTTTGTTTAGACTTAGCGGATGTCAGCATCTGATCATAAAAGTCAGACTTCTTAGCCTTAGACTGACTGACGGCGTCTACCATTCGTTGCAATCGATTCAAATAAAGTCTATATAATTGTATTAAAGTCTTTTCATATTCTCGAAGACGTTTAGTATCTTTCTTGAGCTGAAAATTTTTTCGTTTGCTATTCTTTTCGTCGTCTTCTTCATTGATCTTCTCTTTAACTCTATAATTGGGAAGAATATCTTTAAACACTTCCAGTGCCGCCAATGCAACCATTTTTTGAATCGAGAAGAATATTAACCCAAACTGTGAATCGTCAGACTTGATGTCATACAACGATAAAAGGTCTCTGAGTTTCTTCATATTTATTTCCGGATGTGATATAACAGAAGTGCAATAATTTGCGATTTTTGTCTTAATTTCATATAATTTAGCGCTTCTTTGAGCATACAATTCAACCAAACTCTTTGGGGCCAATTGTTGCCCGTCTTCCTCATCAACTGATTTCATTTCTACGTTACTATCCATTGTTTCCAATAAATAATTATCGCTTAAAATGGTTAAACACCTTTTACTAATTTAAATGCCTTTTAAATGACATTTATTTATCAAACAAAAGCACGTTTTGGTAAACCACGTGACGTGACTTTACTTGATTTTAAGTTCAATAAAATTGGAGCCAATTTTGAAAACAAATTTTAAATCTTTTTTTTTTGTATAAATGAATTAAAATGTTTTTTATTCGATAATTAAATAAACAAAATAATTGAAATAATGATTCAATTTTTCAATTTAATGAATATATTTAGCAAAAGATGAAACAAATTATAGTAAACCCTGTCTTTTGAGGTCTTCAAAAGTCTTTTTGTTGACCACATTTCCAGCGGTGTCCTCATATTCTTCTTCATTGAGTGCCTGGAACTTTTCTTTGTGTTTTTCTTCTTTGAGTTTATGCCAGAGCGCCAGTGCGTCCTCTATTTGAGTCACGTTTGCAAAGTGTGCCGTATTGGGTATACCCAAACACCTCATGCCGTGTGCGTGACGCCACTCAGCAAAATGTCTTTGGAAGGCTTTTGGGCCCTTATATGTGGCGTTTCCACATATTTCACACGAATAGGTTATATTCAAACCATGCAATTTGTATAACCAATAAGGAATAGGCTTTCCATCCCAACCGAGTGGCAAATTTTTCGGATTATAGATGACATCCGTTTCCTGTTCTTCTTCTGATTCAGATTCTGAGACCTCTTCGTCTGACTCTTCCCTTTCACCTGCAGTTCGGGCCTGTTTTCTTTGGACATTCTCTTTAGTGGACTGTCTTTGTTCCGATAAAATTTCTGTCAAACGATAGATCTGTGCCTCAAGTATTGCGATTTCTTTTTGTTTTTCAATGTCTTTAGTTTTTCCGGCTCTCCCTCTCTTGGATTTTACGAATAAAGAGGCATCGATTTGATCGATAGACTTGCCTTTGGTCGTCCACAAACGGTGTGCCCTCTCTTCTAACGTTCTATAATATTGAAAATAAATCAATAATTTTGATCCAATACTCCAAAAGTTTTGATACAAACCCTCCACACTTTATTCCGAGTGCTATCAGAGCAGACTTTAGACGATCCAAACCGAGTGAAGCCAACTCTTCAACAGAAGTAAAAGCAGACAAATCCAAGTGAGCGCCAGAATGGGTCAGAGCACTACCCGTCTCTTTCTATCAATTTATAAAGGTTAAATACATTGAGTCAATAATTATTATTAATAAATAGTCTAACCGGCCATCCGGGGAAAGTTCCCGATTCCCATTGCTTTTCAAAGTCTGCCACAACTTTATCCATAATCTGTCCACAAATTGTCACAAAATATTATAAACATTTTTAAAAAAAATTAAAGATTATAAGTGACTTACATTCGGTAAAGAGAGGAGTGGTTTAACTCGGATACAATAGTCCTGCAAATAGTCGAGAATTGCTTCGAGATATCGGACATATTCTGAGTTAAGTTTTCTATCTTTTGGTATTTCGAAGAGTTGATCGAAATTTGATAAATACGTCAAATAATCAATTTTGTCGACTCCTTTCAGATTTATATATTTGTCGAAGCATTGGTTGAGATCAAGGAAGCGTCCATAGCCTTCCTCATCAGTAAATCCAACCAAATTGGCTTCACTCGGATTATCGCGAAATTTTAAAAACTCTTCGAACTCGACTGCCATCGGAATACTGATCTCATTTGGATGTCTTCGATAAAAGTCTTTGATATTTTTAAGCCGGGAATAGAACTCTGAGAACTCGTTTGGTCCGGACATTGCCTCCAATTCGGCCTTTCGGGTGCCCTCTTTGTCTTCATACAACTCTCGAAGATTTTCAGTGCATTCGAGATATCGCTAAAACCGATGAAGAAATCAAATAATGTATTAAACGATAAAAATTACATAAAAATAAATAAAAACAATTGTCTGACGACAAGAGTTGAGTCGATATTCTTTACATAAATGTCATTATTTTCTACAAATTATTCAATGCTTACGTCAAGAAGTAATTTGAGTCTGTGGTCAGAATTAATTTGATCCCGGTGCTGACAATTCAATAAAAAAATTAGACATTTATTTTGATAAGTGATAACTCGAGTGATATACGGACCGAATTCTTTTTGGCCATATTTTCCTTAACCATAGCGTCTTCGAGACGTTCCCTTTCTTCGTGATATCTTCGCTGCTGTTCTAATAGAGTCTCCATTTTATTAATTTTAGATAAAATCAATTTAAAATTTGTGAAGAGTTTACGATTTTAGTGATACACTAATATCCATAAACGACGTCTGCCATTAATGAATAGAGGGATCAGATTTAATGTCAACTCTTTTGTGATATTTGTTTAGTGAGTAAACAATTCATTTCATTTAAAACGTTATTTATTTTTTAAAAATTAAAAAAAAATTGTTTTATTTTGGTTTTAACTTTAAGTCTTAAAGTTTAAGACCAAATATCCTGAAGATATCGTTTATTTGATTGCATTTCTCGGACAAATTTGACGGCATTTTCACGGCTCTCATGACCTGATTTTTCGACAACTTTAACAAAAGCATTAAAAACATCAGAAGACATGCCTTTAATGTCACCGCAAACATAAACCAAAGCCTTTTGAGTGTTAATCAGTTTATATATTTGTTGAGACTCTTTGACAATCATTTGCTGCACATATTTAGGTTCCGACTCCTCCTGTATTTGACGGGAAAAGCAAATACATAATCGATTCAATAGTTTTTCGGATAAGAATTGATTCAATTCCTTCTTATAAATAAAATCTAAACTCGAATTACGACAGCCATAGAAGAGCCACCACTCGGCTGATGGCACCGAACCTTTTCTAACCATACTCTGACGCTTTTCGAGGAATCCAATAAAGGGGGCCACACCAGTGCCCGGACCCACCATTATAATAGGAGTATTCAAATCAGAGGGCAATTTGAAGAACATATTCTTGCGTTTGAATATTTTGAAAGTCCGAACACTTGACTTAAGACTTAGTTTTGCCAAACGATTTCCAATATCCTCTTCAGTCGACAATTCATTTAAAAGTCTAAATAGAGTTCCGGTAAAAACACCCATCAGTTGAGACCCTTTTCTCTTATTTTTAGTCTCAAAATTGGTTACTGAAAAAACTATTCGGAACTGATTTGCTTTGTTTGGGTTCGGAGTATTGGCAACGCTGTAATAGCGGGGAGAAAATGGGGGACAGTTAGCTAACAGAACTTCCAGTGGTGGTCGACAGGAATCAAAAATCTGCAGCACATCTAAAATTGTGACGAAATCTTTGCGAATAAAACGGTTATATTCTTCATCGCCTTCACGACAACTCAATTCTAGAAGACGTCTTTTATGATAAGGATTGCCACAAAAGTCTGCAAAATGTCTTAGACATGACTTTTTGGGAATCGAACGGATCTCTAAATAGTATTTCAGTAAATCTTGAATTTTAGATATTTTGGGCAAATGAGGGAACACTTCCGGAGAAACTATTTCACAATAAAAATCTTGTTTGTCCTCCAAATCCAAATATTTAAGCACTTCTTGTATTTCTTCATCACTATTACCGATAATAAAGCCGAACGAATCTCCCGCTTCATAACTAAGAGATTGGTTGTCGTTCGCACTAAATGTCGCCTCAATTATAGTCTTAATATCTGTGGAAATAGTGATATCTTCGGGTAAAGAGCTTTCTGTCAATAGTTTGATATCAATGAGAGTCGAATCATATATTTCTGAGTCCATAACCGGAAGTTTTTTAAAAAAGAATTCATTTTCTTTGTTTCCTTTATATTCTTCTGGAAGTGTTTCATGAATTTTGATTTCAAATGAATTGAATTTACTTGAAATCAATGGTAGAGTCAATTGACTCAATTTAGACAAAGAGTCATTTGAGTGGATTATTGGACAGTTGTTGTCCTCTAATGACATTTCTGATTCAATTGGTGTCAGTTCTTTCAAATCAATTGTCGGGACATTTAATGTCGTGAAGACATTGAAATGGTTAAGGATAGCCGGAATAAGTTTTTCTATCCACGGCTCGACTTCAATCTCAAGACCGACGGCGTCGTCCGCTATACCAGTTCTATAAAATTGTTTGGCAGATAATTCTTGAAGTCTTTTATCTGTAAAATAAATAAGTTATGGAAAATGAGGCTCAAAAACAGAGAACAAGAACCTAATTGTTTGCCAAACTTTGCGAAACTTTCGTAATTAGTGTCGCCCAACCCTAACAAAGTATACGACAAATTGGATAACAAACTCTTGTCGAGTGCTCTTTTTCGATACCGGCGGTAAAACTTGAGTGCGTTTTGGGGCGGATCGCCGTCTCCTGTTGTGGACACAACAAATATTATCGTCTCTTCGTTCTCAACAGTGAATTCTTGATCAGTTTGATCCAAACAAAATCTATTGATTGTTAGACCCAATTGATCCAAAAAGTCTTCCAAATGATATATGCACTGGTCGTATATCTGTTGGGAAATGGCTTCTGCCTGACCCGTTTCAGACGCATATAATATCAATATTCTTCTCTGCATTGGACGGCAAACCACTTATGAATAAAGTGTACATTAATTGCATTAATTAACTGAACTCAATGTCTGTCTTCTGTTAACAAATCATATCTTAAAACCAAAACAATTTGTTTTAAACAAATTGTTCGCAAACACTGTACACAAACACTGTATATAATTGAAGGGGTATTTTGAAGACAACCACATTTTATTGCCTAAATTGCTCATCATTAATTAAACTTTACACAGAATATTATGTAACTAAACTTGAATATTTGCTTAAAATTAGTTCAATTTTAAAGTTAATACTGGTTTACTAATTACTAACTAATAAACAATTAATTAAAATGTAGAATCTATAACATTTTGAGACCCTATTAGAGATTACTCCTACAATAAATTATATTTAAACAAACATGTACATTTATTAGTCTTACACAGATAGTAGAAAAGCAAGCAGTTTACAAGTGAAGAGTGAAAACGTAAGCAGCCACTTGTGTTTGTTCTTGCGAAAATTGTCGCAAGTGGGTGCTTGCGAACATTTTTACAAGATGTAGGCACGTGATCAAAGTGCTTGTGTTTTTTGTGATGTCTAAAATGGTTCAGTTTATCACGTGATTTCAATCACAAGCTCCTTGCGTTTAGGGGTCATTTTCTAATTGAAAGTATACACACTTTTAATGCAAATTTCAAATCTTTATTTAAAAATTTTAAATAAAATGAAAACTAAAAATAAAAAACAAATGTTTTAAAAATATTTAAAATTAATAGAAATTATTCCGAATCGATGTCCAAAATATTTTGAAACTCGAAACCCATTGAATCGGAGGCATTGCTTCGGCTCTACCTTCGTCTTCAGAGTCCAAATTTATGAGATCGGAGACACTGCGAGTCCTCATATTATCGGAAATATATTATTTCCTTAAAAAGGATAAAATTATTAAAAAATTTTAATAATTAATACAATTATTATAACATTAATACTTACTTTTGATTAAATTTTGAAGAAATGTAATTTTAAAGTTGACTCAAATGCTATCAGTTGCCAAACGACTCAACAATGCATTAAAAGCAATACATTAATGGCAGTGAAGCCTAACTGTTCTCTCATTGGCTAGTTTTTGACGCCCCTAGTGGCAAAAAAGCATTCACTTGTTTTGATTGCGAAATTTCACAATTACAAAGGGCATCCATTGGCAGACATTTTAAACTCTCAAATTGTAAAAATTCCGCAAGCTAATTGCGTGGTTTTCGCAAGCATTACTATCTGTGTATGATTAGATTTTAAAGTTGAAAATACTAAAAGAAAGCTCTATTTACTGTGAGAATAACTCTAGACTTGTGTACTAGCTAATAAAAAGTTTCCTTATTTTCAAAAAGCCAATCGGCCTTGAATGTGGCCGATAATATTGGCATGCTCATTCCTTATTATCTAAAGTTTACAAAGATATAATTCTTATCTCGAAAAAGAGTTCCCAATTAAACGTTAGAGTTTAACCACAAATATAAACCCACATATCTCAAAGATGATCATGCTTCAATACTTGTTTTTTGCAGATAACCTTAAAAGAATTATATTGGTACAATATTTTAGCCAAAAGGATAAAAGTTTTCAAATAGTTGAGATCAAAATTCTCTAAAAGGTTTCTCAAATGTTATTAAAATTTTTATTAAGAATCAATTGATTTTTAAATATTCGGCAAATTATTATTGTTATTGAGTTAATGGATATTTTGATTCTTTAAATAGATCTCAAACTTATGTTGTGATCAATAAATTGTTATTATTGTTTGCATAGAGAATAGTTAATCGCATCGATTATAAGCAACTCAACTAAATTAGATGTAATACCAAAGAATAGGATTTTGTGTCAGTCCTCTGCCTCTATCCTTGCAATCTCTACAAATTATATTGTATTATATGATAGTTGAGTCTCTCGTTATACCAGTCATTACAATATGTTATGCGAAACAATCACTTGATTATGAGCACCAAAATAATACAACAAATATCTCAGTCTATATATATAAACACAAATTAAAGCACAGAATAAGTGTTAGCAAGAATATTTGCTATCAAAAATATCTCTTATATGAACAACACTTTATCGTTTGTATGATTCAAAAACAATTTCACCTGTTTTTCATTTATTATTTTGTCAGCCAATATAAACAAGTAGAAATATAAATATTCCTTTTATTAGATTAAATAATCTTTTTAGCGATTTAAATGATCAAAGCCATTTATATGATGAAGAGGGAGAGAGACCTGCAATGTGCAACATCTGCTATATTCATTGCATGCTTGAATATGTCAGAACTCACGACTGCTATGTATTTCATTGAGTCTGTTATTTAATTCAAATATTCTTTTAACTTTTAACTCAATCAGCCGTTCTTTTAAAGTCAATTCAGGAATAGAATAGAAATGAAGAGTTGAGTGGTTTTATTCAACACTAAAACATTGTATAAAATGTGATGGCATTCCTTAAACTCTTTAGTTATAGTCTGTTCTCTCTTTGAATTTTGGAATTCAATTGAATTTTTATACAATTTTGAGTCAAAACGAAACCGAGTCATCATATTTACCAAAAAATTAAACACAAAAACTTTTTCGTATAAAACATAATAAATTGTTAACTAAATTGAATTTAAGAAAACAATACCAACAGAATTGAGTTCTTATAAAATATAATGTAATTTATATTATGTTTTAATTTAATGTTATTTTTGTTATTCTCGTTATTGCCTTTATTTGATTCTCATTGACTCTTAGAGTAATAACAATCAGTTAAATGGTATTAAAGGCAGACATAATATAAGAGTTTCACAAATTGAATCACAAACTGGAAGTACAAATACACCAATCACTGTATTCCGACCCCAAATGACACAAACAAAACTGTAAGTAAGAGTAAGATATATGGGTCCCAAACAAATGCCAACACAAACACAATATTTGAGCTCCAAATCGTTTTTGAGTGATTTCACAATCCAACGACCCCTTAATTCTTCTTTAGAGATTGTCAAGATCATTCTCTTGCTTCACATTTAACAAATTTCAGCATGGTAATAGAGTATATAGTTTATTTGAATTGATATTGGTAAAAGAACACTTTTATTTTTAAAAAAATTAACAAGATTAAACCTAAAGAGGCTTAAATCAAGATTTTAATAAATAAACTTAACAATGATATTCATTTGATTAATATTAAAAAATAATCTTGAGTATCTTGAGCATTTTACTCGCTCGGTGAACCTACTTATAAGAATTATAGACATAATATTTGAGAGCTTAAGTTATTGGCAATAGAAAAGCGAAGGTTTATTGTAACAATCGTTAAATGGAGTGATGTCCAAGGTCTTTGCGCTCTTCGGACAAAATAACTAAAATTTCTGAGAGGGAGGGTCGAAAGACTTCAAATTTTAGTGGGCGATCCTTTTTGTGCATCACTTGTTAACTATTTGTGTAATTAGTCTTTTGACTGAATTGTCTTATGTTTGAGTTCTTGGAAATCAATAATTTTTGTGGATAACAAAACCGAATTCTATTCAATTAATAACAGATAATTAAAGCTATTTATTGAAACATTTGGTTCAATTGACATTCAGATACTTTAAGAATTAATTTTGATCCAATGATGGATATTATGATCTAGTTATCAAAAGAATCAATCAAAAGGTTCTGAATCTTGTTTTGAAGTAAATAAATGTTTGAAATGAGAGCAAAAATGGTTTCATTAATCACAACAAACTTATGTTATTGAAAGTCAGCTTTCAATCAATAATTTTAAAATGTCAAAAGTTATATACAATTGCTATTTGAATTTCAGCAAAAGGTGCTTGCTTAACCTACTTGAACCTAATATAAGGCTTATTCTTAATTAATTTTGAAATTTAAAATTCATGAATGAATTCAAACATAACAGTGTGTATCTAATCACGTGATAGTAGTCTAATGGTTAGCATGATTGAATTTAAGGCTTAATTTAACTAACCATAAGCCTTATTTTTTAAATTTAAACTAGATAGATGTTCTCAACTCCAAGTGGGCTTCTCAAAAATATCGGGTTTGTTGGTTCTTAAACAAGTAGCTATAAGTCGTTAGATTTATTACAAACTTTGGTATGTAATTCAAAAGGTTTGGCATTTTTTATATCTTTTTATCATTTTATACAAATTGATTGCAAAGCCATTCATAAGAGTAAAGTATCAAATAAATGAGATTTCATTGGAATGTTGTGTCAATTTATAAAGAGTCAGCTCTAATAAAAAGAAATACTGTGGAAGAAATGTAGTGGCATTCAATCACTAATCAATTCTAAGGCACTCTTTCAGTGAAGATATGAAAATAAATTGTGAGAAAACAAATTATAAATAAGAATACCTTAAAAATCAATTTATTTGAAATTTTTTAGAATATGAAAAATGTAAAAAGATTTCAGTTATTTTGTTGAAACTCTGATTGTATATGAATGACATATACCCTCTCATATATTGTTAATATTATATCAAAAGAATTCACTAAACATTACGACTATTCTCTCAACGAAAGAATGATTCTTAAACACATTTATCTCTCTCTCTCTCTCTCTCTCTCTCTCTCTCTCTC
>JAQGCE010000582.1:0-11525 GCA_034699185.1 Eupelops torulosus
CCACTAAACTCCCTAGGACTGAAAATCAAGTATCCCCCTTCTGGATCCCCTTAAATCCCCTCGGAGGTGGGGCATTACTGCTTCTTAACACTTAAATTCTAAAAGTGACCTTGATGTTTCAAGTATTTATCAAAATATAATTAGTTAAATTTCAATCATTTTTAACATGTTCATTTTCATAATTTTTAATTGATTTAAAAAAATAAATTCTAGCAATAAACCTGGCCAATTAAATTTAACTTTAAAATTAAAAATTTTGAAAATGAACATGTTAACAAGTTAATTAAATGTCTAATTTTTTAAAGAATTAATTCAATTAGTACAATGTATTTTATAAATTTATCATGTTGAAATGTGAACAAACATTAC
Source organism: Eupelops torulosus (assembly GCA_034699185.1). Lineage (NCBI taxonomy): Eukaryota > Metazoa > Arthropoda > Arachnida > Sarcoptiformes > Phenopelopidae > Eupelops > Eupelops torulosus. The sequence goes on from JAQGCE010000582.1 coordinate 370, forward strand.
AGCTTTAGAGCAAATACTCATATTTTGTAACAATCATACAAATGACAGCTATTATTTAAATTATCTTGTCATCATGCAAATTATACAAGGTAACATTGTATAATTGATCACCTGTTTCATTGATCATCAATATACCTATACTCTTGGTCTTATAAATATAAAATAAATTAGAAAAATAACTTTGAAATCAAAATTAGACAAGAAAATGTTGTTATCGATCCCAATCCTGTTTGTGCTGTTCGCTCAGAGCTTGTGTGGTGTGCCCTGGAATGCGGAGCCCAGGAAGGATGATTACTGGTTAAATTACCATGACCTTTTGTTAAATGTGACAGAAGCTCATCGAGATGAAATTAAAATTGTATTTCTGGGCAACTCAATAACCTGGGGTTGGTTAGTAGAAGGGAAAGACATTTGGGAAGAGCGCTATAATAAATCCAGACACGCATTCAATTATGGTATTTGTGGTGATCGCACAGAACATGTGATCTACAGAATCGAGAATAAAGAGTTGGATAAAATCAAACCCAAACTTATTGTACTTATGATCGGTATTTGAATCAAAACTTTTCAAAAATAATTTAAAATTAATTCAAATTCTCTGAAAAATAGGAACAAATAATTTGCTCTTCAATACAGCCATAGATATCGCCAAAGGAATCGAGGAAATCATGAAAAGACTGAAGGAAAAGATGCCCTTGACCACTATCTTGATGTTAGCAGTACTTCCCAGAGAAGACATAGGAAAAGCTAAGGAAATCAATGATATTAACAAGATAATTGCAAAATTGGAAGACAAAAAACAGGTGTTCTTTTTAGATATGACAGCACAGTTTCAAACTGAACCTGGTAAAGTAGTAGCAGCACTTTACAAAGATGATAAACTTCACTTGAACAAAAAAGGTTATGAAATGTGGAGCCAATTAATTGAACCCAAGGTTAAAGAAATTTTGGGAGAAAAATGAGGCCCGCCTTCAACTCTATCCATTCAGTCAGTGCCGGGCGATAGTTGTGGCGGAAATTAAGGATTACTTTTCTCCATAATTAAAATAATTATTAATTTTGTTTTGTTTTTAATCTTAATTTCGTCTAAATTTATATTAAATAAAGTGTTTATCAAAAGCGCGAGAATTGAAGAGTTTTTCAAAAATTTTATTTATTCTGTTCTCTCTCTTAAAGATGTTGACCGCAGTAGACATCTGTGATGGGAGCAAAACAAATGTTATGATATCTGAGACCTTTCGCTGGAAGGATATCCTCTTTTTATTCCCCAAACGTCTGGTTTTTGTTTCGAAATTTTCAATTCTGTGCCAAAAGTCTGCGCCAATTCCTTAATTGATGGGATATTTAATTGACATCAATACCAATGTAAGTGGAACTTCCGCTAAAGAGAAGATAATTATCAATCCATTCAAATTTTACCCAAAAGTAGAGCCGATAGGTCTGTGCACTCTATTTACAAAGTTTGCTGAGGATGGCCTGGAAAACCAATTGCTATCTGTTTCGGCATTTCCCTCATCTCCCGTAACCACTTCGAACATATCCTCTGAAGGTTCAACTCTTTCTGTTGAGTCGGTGCCAACAGATAGTAGTGGCGGACAATAGACACGACTTTTATTTATTATTTAAAACTTTTAAAAAAAATTGAATTCAAATGAAATGAAACAAAATTATTGAAAATTATTCTTAAAATGCTTTTCATTAAAAACTTGAAACTTTTAAAACAAAATTTCAATTTTTATTTAATTGAATTAATTACTCATAAATACAATCAAATATTTGACACAATTTTAGAGCAAAAATACACTTAATATGAGCTGAAGAATGATTTGTCGATTAATTTAATTCATAATTACATTAAATTTGATTTTAAATTAATTGCAATAAAAATAATGTCAATAATTGATACGAAAAACGAAACTTAAGTTAAGAAACGAAAAAAAAATTAATAATAATATTAAATGAAATGAAATTAAATGAAAATATAGTTAATTATAATATAATTAATAATAATAATAATAATTAAACTAATTTATGGAATGTCTTCTTATGATAGTAAAGGTTATAAAAACTTTTGAAAACTTCATTACAATTATATTCTTGGCATTTGTTTAATGTTTCTTTTGTGTGAACACTATTTATATGTGTTTTGAGTTCATATAACGAGTCGTAACTGTTATGACATTTATTATAATAACATTTGTATTGTTTTTCCACTGAATTCACTGTTAGTTCACTTGAGTTCTTTGATTTGTCCAAAGAGTTGGTCACTGTTTTGCCGGAATTGACCGCAGATTTGTTGGCAGAACTGAATAATGTCTTCGCCGATGAATTGGATGAAGATTTTAATGGAGTTTTCACTGAATTGACGGCTGTTTTGGTCGAATTGTTGGCAGATTTTGTTGAATTAGAGACTGTTTTTGCCGAATTGGCCACTGTTTTGGCCGAATTCGGGGTCGATTTGGTCGAATTGATAGCAGCTTTCGTCGAATTATTCGCTGATTTTGTCGCAGAATTCAAAGAAGTCTTCGCCGAAGAATTGGTCGACAATTTTGTGATATTTATGGCCGCTTTTGGTGTAAGAAACAAATTGGCCGTTGAATTGACGGTAGTTTTAACCGCAGAATTAGCCAAAGAATTTCCCAAATTGATTGCCGGTTCTGTGGCCGGACTTTTGACCGGAGTTTCTGTGGGCGTCACATCATAGCCGTCGGGTTTTATTAGTTTTATGGCGTTTTTGGGCAGAATTATGCGGTGCTTACGCTTCTTGTGCTGAACCAAATGTGTCTTTTGTGTAAACCGTTGGCCACAGCCCGGGATATCGCAGCCGAAGGGCTTTTCACCCGAATGTATGCGTTTATGTCTCTCCAGATTTGATTTACTGTCAAAACATTTATCACATCCGCTATAATCGCAGACAAACCGCTTATCCTTTGGTCTGCGACATAACTGTCCCCTTTTGGACTCGGAATTGGTTTTGTCTGTACTCTTGAGGCCAAAGACCTGAACATCATTTGATGAGCTGTCCGTCAGATCTCTATTATTCTGAATATTTGTCGTCATTTTCGTTGAATTTAATAAAACATTTGATTTGTGGGCAAATATTAGACCAGATTTGTGGCCATTTTTGCCGTTTTCGTCGCCTTTTACCGAAAAGTTGCCGCTTTTGCCGCCGTTTCGGGCAATTAGTAGTTTTTGTGGAAAACTCTTCGTATTTACCGCCGATTTGTGGCTAAGTTTGTGTTGAATCAGATTTTGTTTGTATTTAAATACTTTTTGACAGTTATTTACATCACATTTGAACTGATTCTTCGTCTTCTGGTGGACAGAGTAGTGGTCTTTCAGTTGTCTTGAGTCCAATGTCTTGAACTGACATTTAGGCCAAAAACACTTAAAATATTTACCGACTGTTTTATTGACATTTCCCTGGATTTCGGCGTTTTTTGTCTCATTTATGGCATCATTTGTTAGCATTTTATCCGAAATTTTACAAAATTTATGACTAATTCTTGTTTTGCATTCAATTAATGATTTGTTTTCATTATTACTGTTATTAACATTAAAATCAATAATATTTGACAAAATAGCACTGCTTTTAGCGACACTTATTCCAAGATTATTTGAACAATTTCTCAATTCACTTAGCAAGCTCAAATCATATTTCAGCTTATCTTTACGTTCATGTAATGAACACATTTTATAATTAAATAAAACATTATTTAATTCATTATTTCTTTCACTTATTTTATATTTTATTTTAATAAATGTTTTATTTATTATTTATTTTTTGATTTTTCTGTTAATAAAAAGCTGTTATTTATAAACATGTGTTGAAATTGTTCACAAATTACGTTACGCTTTAAATATGCTATTTTGGCCCATTCTATGGCATATTCAATGAAAAATATGATTGACTTTATTCCACGTTATTTACAGTGAATCTCATTTTGAGAGACACAATAAAAACAAGGCTTCGGTATAGTTGTTGTCTATTACCATGGTAATATTGGCTAATTTTTAATTAAAACTTCCATTTTATCAAAATAACTAGAGCGATCATGCTAAATTTAGTTTAGTTTATTTAGCAGGTTCAATTGAATCGATTTTAAAATGCTAATATTTGATCTGGATAATTTTTAGCTTAAAATTCACAGAAAAATTGAGAAAAAAACTCAGACGTTATTTATGGCAAATACAACAGAAAAAGATTGACTCAAAAGAGCGGTTGGTTTCCATAGAAACAGAGGATAACCAGAAGAAACCCAAACAAAACACAACTCATAACCAGAAAAACATCTGATTTTTGTGACAAACATTTGAATGTTTTGTCAAAATATTCAATGATTTAAGACATGAAACAAATCACTGATTTGTGGCAAACGTTTAAAACATATTTTTATTTTGTTTTCCGGACAATAATTAAGTGGTTTTTAAGGAAAACCACAAAATTATGTGAATTACAGCGTTTGTGTTATGCAAACAATTTTGGGGCCAAACGTACCAAAGCTGTCGGTAAGTGATTACCACATTTTATTGAAGGTTGTCCTCCCATTCCTACTAATATCCCGATTACTTACCACTAATTTCGAGGTATATTTTGTGCCTAAAAGTGATTCTTAACCTAAAAATAGGCCAAAATTCTTGAAAATTGACAAAAATTACAATAATAACCATTAATACGTTTATAATTTATCTTGCTAGCTTGAAATCCACTTAACTAGCACATAATTGAATTTATTAGCTTAATCAATAATCAAAATTAACAAAGTTTTTGGCCACAGAATACTCGATAACTAAAAGCCGGTCAAAAGTATTATCGAAAATCGACACAGAATTGAGTCGTTTGGCAGACAATCAACTGTTGACTAATAAATGGATTTTATTTGAGAAAGCAATTGAGGCCACAGTCATCGAGAAGAAGATAAATACCAAACTTCATGTCGAGTCAGTATTAATGCCTTTATTTATCGTATTTTCTATAATTAATTAATTATTAATTGTTTTCTTCTCTTCAGTGAAGACAAAAATAATTAGTTTTTGTGGTTTTCCTCTCATTTTTGGGTTAATTATAGTTTTTATTATTAATTATTCAATGCTTTTAACGTTTGTCTTATTATTGATTATCTTTTTTTAGTGATATTAAAGTATAGTTTAGTTTAAAATTCTTTATTTTATTCAAAGATGAGTTTTATTTCAGTTTATTTTTAATTCAAATGTTTGTATAAAATATCGATTTTTTGAGAGAAAACTGTTTTTAAACTCAAATTCGTTTTAAAAGCTTTTTATTTAAGTTTTTTCTTTGAATTTCAATTTGAATTCAAAAAATGTTTCGGATTATTGATCGCAATATTTTATTGCAGTTTTATTCCCGCATATCGTATATGTTTGGTACAGATCTATGGATATAAGCAATTGATTAAACAGATCCAGAACTTAAGATCCTTGAGCTATGACCCGAGTGATGGCTCCCATCAGAAAATGCTGGAAAACCTATGGATTCAGTTAAGAGATGAGCCGTTTACAGGTCTGGTCAGCAAACAGTGGACTGACATTGGCTTTCAAGGCGACGACCCGAGCACTGACTTCAGAGGAATGGGTTTATTAGGTTTGGATAATCTCCTGTTCTTCAGTACTGTCTATAAAGAGCCGGCGCGACATATATTACAACATTCCTTACATCCAATTCATGGGTAAAACTAAGAGTTTTTGTCAAATTTAGTCAATTTCCCATTGATTTTATAGGTTTCCCTTCGCTATCGTTGGGATTAACTTAACTCATATGGCGTTCAACCTCTTAATCAATGGTAATCTGAAGACACACTTCTTTAACTCATATAACCGTCTCTTCAAAATAGAGGACTTCCATAAAGTTTATTGTAATTCAAGTTTTGATTAAATTTATTGTCAAATGATTTATGTTTTTAATTGTTTTTCAATCAAAAGGTTATCTCTTCGTGTCTTTCGATAAGCATTGGTTGGAATCCAAACCACAATCAGTGATGGAATTCAGTCATATTAGAGACAAATTTGAGAACCAAGTGATCGAACGGTTGGTCGACGACAAGACTGTCCTCAAATGGGACCCACATATTGAGACCCTTTGAATAAATAGTTTAATTATTAGTTATATTTATTTATTTGAATTAAAGTATTATTTTTTGTAATTTTAGGTGAATTTTGTTATACTTTTGGTCACATTTTTCTCATTTATTATTATTTATTTCATTAGATTTTAATTTAAATTTTACTAAAATTCTTGTTTTTAATTGTATTTTACAAATGAACTCAAATGTAATGAATAAACTCTTCCTAATAAGTTGTAAAGTGATCAGGGCTAACATCAGGGTAATCTGAATCTAATTGAGGAAAGCTCTTCATGGCTGCGATCAATGTTTTCCCCAAAAAGGCCATCAAAGGCACAGCCTTTCATATGAATGCAATAATTGATCCGAAAATTGAGCCTAAAATTCGTTTTTCATATAAATTATTGAAAATTCAAATGTTATGACAAATAATGACAGGAGTTGTGAGTTGTGCTCAAAATTATTGCTATACAAGTGCTTATTCAATGGTAATATTAAATAAACCTGATCAAATAAACGAATAAATGCAATCAATTCATTAATTCATATAATGTTACTTATATTTTAAAATTACAATTTAGTATCTTGGTGCTATTTTTCAATAGCTAATACTTTGCTGGCCTAGCTATTTTCTGAGCAAGATGAGTTATTCGTTATCACAAAGCCGTAACAATTCGTTCCCTCTTCGAGACTATGGCTGGAGCTCTGATAGTGATGTAAATGAAGAAAAGGAAAGACTTTCCCTAAAACAGTGTGTTTTTCTCAATATTTTGTGGTTTTTCACACAACTAATGCTGTTTGGGTCAGTCCTCTTGTTTTTCTACTGGGTATTTAAATTTGACATAGGATTAGACTGGCAAGGTGATCGCAGGAAAATGCTTAATATGCATTCAATTTTAATGTTATGCGGTTCCACCTTTTTGAACGGGCAAGGTAACTTTATTATAAATTTGTGCATATTAATCTAACTTTTCTTGGTGATAGCCATGTTAATCTACAAGATGTTTACATATGAGGCAAAAATTACCAAGAAAACAAAGCACACCATACTATTGATGTGCTCTTTAACTTCCATCACATTTGGAATTATTATTGGAATTCAAGCACAACATATGCCACACAAGGGTTCAGTTGGGGTCCACTTCTATTCGATTCACTCTTGGTTAGGTCTGGTCACTGTAGCCCTCTTTTCATTTCAAGTAAATTGAGTGAGCATGCTTAATTAATTCTAATTAATTAGTTATAAATCAGCTCCTGATTGGTTTGATATCATTTTGGGCGCTATTGTTTTGTAAAAAGGGAACGACTGATTATAGGACTCGTGTTTTGCCTTCACATCAGACAATGGGACTCATTATCCTATCTCTATCTCTTGCCACATGTCTGACCGGTCTCTCCCAAACATCCAGAGCTCGGCTCAGGTCAATACATTTATTTGAAGAAAAATTTATTTCAATTAATGGATGATTTTTTTTATAAATTTAGTGGACCGACAACTGAGCAAGCAAATAAACCTGATTATAAACAACAGTCTTTCCTCCCAAACCCTTTTCTAAACCCAGGAGTGGTCATCAATATGGTGGGCGTCTGTTTAATAGGGGTTGGAATAAGTATTCCCCTCATTGTTCGTAATATAGTCAACAAATAGATTTAAATTTGCTTATCATAGAAAGTGTCATGGTGATATTAATTAAATTTATTTAAAATATAAGTGAAAATGTACTGGTACTTTTTAGAACATATTTTTAACTAGTCTCAATTTTAAAGTAAAGTTTTAAAATTTAAACATTCCTTAGATATCTGTAAAAAGATTAAGATGAAGAATGACAAGGTCAAATTGAGGAACATTTTGGAAATCAGTTAATTAATAATGAAACTTGAACACCTTGGTATAAATACCTCTGTCTTTGAATGCGGATTTTGGTGATTATGTTCAAGGTAAAATAACAAACATCAGATGACTACTATTAAGTTACTTGGGGAAGAATATTCTGTTTATTGTGTGCCATTAGATTTGGCTTATCCTCGTATTTTAATAATAAATTTACAAGATCATTACTCAACAAAGTCACATATAATATGAAAATTGCTGTCTCATTCTGCCTTCGCCTTTCAATTAATTGGCCTTTCCCTTCAATATCTTGAATTAAAGAAAGAATATGTATTTAATTTTTATGACTCACTCACTCAGAATGATCCTGAGCCCCCTTATCCCCTCTTCCGCATCGTTGCTTTCAATTATTTTTCAATTAAAAGTATCCAGGCATCATTATTTGAGTTTATTTTAATTGAAAAAGATCAATTCTTCAAATGTATTTAACTAATTGTGTTAAGGTTTATATTTTAATTTAATTAAACAGAATTTTTGAATAAATGTTTTCCGTTGCGTTTATTTTATTTTGAAGATAAAAATATAAGCATGCAAACTTGAAATTATGTCAGAATTAAAATAGACGTACCCTATTCATTCAAATATGAAATAATTTGACAGATGATGCTTCACATTAAAAAATAATCAATAGTTATCATTGATTATTAAGATATTCATTTGAAATTAATTATAGTCTTTTAAGTTTTATTTAAAATTTTTTATCATTTATTTAAAAATAATTTTTAAATTCAGATTATTTTGAATGTCATTAAGATTTTAAAGTTTCATTCAATCGTTTGAATTCTTAATATTGTATTTATTATTATATTATTGTTGATTTGGTTTTAAATATTTTAACTAGGTTTAATTTTGAGTTAGAGTAAATATGTCTGTTGTCGTGCGAGATAGAATTATTCCTAAAATTGCCTGGATGAAGAATAAAACAGAGAAGAATAACAAGGTGAAGAACGATTTGAAAATAAGTGATTCATTATTGAAGCTAGCACATTTTGGTTATAAATACAATGTGTTTTTGAACTCCAATTTTGGTGTTTATGTTCAAGGTAAAAGACCAAACAATAGAAGAATATTGTGGGTAACTTTGGCAAGAATTGCGTGTCTGTTGAATGCCATCAGATTTGGTTTATCCGCGTATTTTAATAGTAAAAGTACAAGATCATATCTCATTGATGTCACTTACCATTTGGGAAATCATTTGATAATCTGCTTAATTTTTTTTGCAACTGGACTTTGCGTTCTATTTATGGGGTTATCCCTACAATACCAAGAATTAAACAACAAATTTCTTGTATTTAATTTTTTCCACTCAATCACTCAGAATAGAGCTCCGATTGAATTGAATTATTTGAGAGAAAAGCGATTGACTTTTATTATACATGTGTTGACTAAATATTTTTTACGCCAATCCTATGCCATTGAAATGTCTGCCACTTATTCTTTATATCTTTACTTCTTATTCATTGGTTATTTTGCTAAAGACTCTGGCTTTTCTATGATCATGATGATTTTATGGCTTGTGCCCAGCTATTTGTTTTTGCAGCAATTCTATGGTATAGTAGCCGTTGGTTTTGTGGTCTGGACTTATTGTGCTCTTTATCTGAAGTACGCGTTCGAAGAAACTTTACACAGAATTAAAGTCAGTCTTAAAATAGGAGATCCCAGACTTATTCTGAGAGCCATTAATAAACACAACAAAATTGTTAAACTGAGCGCAGATCTAAACAATACTTTCAAATACATTTTATTTTTCCTTTACTATTTGGGTTCCCCTGCTTGCTTGCTCAATTTTACTTACTTTATCAATGAAGAAATAGACACCCTTCCAAGATTACTTTCTGGCCTGATTTTTGTACTTGTATATTTTGCTGTTTTTTCTGTCAATTTACTAAGTTCAATGATTAAGAAGATAGCTCATAGACCAAGAATCTTATTTCATGGCTTCTTAAACAAAAGAAATCCCTTTCGCTTGAAATTAAAGATAATTCAATTTATAGAGTGGTTGTGCGGACCCGACATTGGATTCTATTGTTTAGATTTGTTTCCTATGAATAACTATGAGTTCTATCTCTATATCGCTAATTGTGTTACAACTTATATACTTTTTAATGAACTTTTCACTTAAAAGTATCCAGGCAATTAATGGCAACAAATATTATTTGGGTTTATTTTAATTCAAAAAGATCAATTGTATAGGTCAAGGGGTATAGGTGGTGTATTTGCCCATAGGCTCTTGTTAAAAATTTTGTGATTTTTATGGGAGGTCAATTTTATTGCATTTTTTCTTTGCATTTGGTTCCCACAAGGCAAAATATTAGGGGAGTATTTATGCTAAACATCCCTTGGCATCACTGATAAGAATGCACATAACCAGGGATAGCCAAGCTCGGCCGCTTCAGGGGGGCAGCTATAGGAAAATGGCGGATTTTCGGCCAAAATTTAGGGGGGGATTTCCAAAATTTTCGAAGACAGGGGGTTTTGGGCTGACCCCCTTGGCTATCCCTGCATACAACTATTGTAATAATTGTGTTAACGTTTAAATTTTATTTAAAAATATTTAAAAATAATACTTTTAATATGTAAACAGTTATTATCTTAAATTAATAAATTAATAAAATTGTGTCCTTGATAAATATGAATTAAATATGATTATTAATCATTGATTAAACAAATTTAATCCTTTCCCTCGTTTGTTAAAAATTTATTGAATTATTCTTGAATTTAAACAAAAAGATAAAATTCTTGAACTCTTCAAAACAGAATAGTCTTTGTTTTTAATAATTACTCTTTAAATCTTTTGCTAATTGTTTTAACCCTGATTTTAATCACCATTTAAGCGAAAATATTCTTATAATTAGTTTTATTTTTAGAAGGATTTAAAAATAAAATATTAGTCATATTTTGAATGACTTTTCCTGAAAAAGGTCTGAAAAATAATAGAAACACTATTTTAATGAATGGTTTAAAAAAAATCCATTTCATTGAAATATTGTGTATTTTATTGCTAACAATAATTCAAGTTTTGTATCACCACTTGTGAGCACAGCCTCTCAAAAGAATAACCTCTTTTAATGATTATATTTACATACTCTGAATAATTGTAATTAAATAAAATTTATTATTATTATTATTATTAAGTGGTTCTCAAGTGTTTTCGCTATGTTTTTACCTAAAAACAATTATCAAGG
>JAQGCE010000583.1:0-11514 GCA_034699185.1 Eupelops torulosus
AAAAAGGGAGTTCATTTAATCATTAGTAATTAAATATTAAGAGAAACCAATAATTGTCTCAGTTATATACAGAATAATGTACAGAATAAAGAGGAATTTCACTGAAAAACATCTGATTTCACAATATCTTAATATTTTTATCAAATGTTTTAAATGAAGGCAAACATAAAATAGTTTTATTCAAATATTTTTTTCATTTTGAATTTTTATTTGTTCAAACATCAGTGAATTGGTTTAAAGTGTGCAAGCTCTCTGTTGCCATGCCATATATCAATTGACAATAAAGAAAATCTAACAACAAGGAGAGTTTTGTGAAAAAGTTATTCTTGCTCTTGGTTGATGGGAAAACCGCCCACTAAATGAAACTAAAAACTGGATTAAATTAATAAACATTTGTTAAGAGACATAATTCTCTTTAGTCTTTCAATGAATGGCATTTGAATTTCAAAATAGTTTTTATATAAGACTTAAGACCAGATTATTTGAAATCTGAATGATTTAGCCGTAAAACAAAGTTATTATTAGTTATTATTCGACTAATTGAGACATTTTTGTAGTTATTATCGATATTATGGCCGAAGAGTAGAATTCTGTTCTCTAAGGATTATACGTTACATCAGGACTACTGTTAATTTTATTCGTGTGTTACTGAACTCTATACGACTGTTCAATGTCTATATAATCATTCATTTTATTAGTGAAGTCGAGCCCTAATATTCATTGGTTTATTGATTCTTAATGTTATCTGCAAGTTTTGGCCGAACTCTAGCTCTTAGTTATCGATTCAGATCCACATTAATGTCAATAGTTTTTATTCAATGATAAATTGTATCCAAAACTAGTCTCACATCTTTTCAATGATTCAGTGAAACAGTCGTTACCACTCTTTATGTCACATCATTTTTATGTCCGATTTTCTCAAATTGTCTTCAAATTTTCAATTATTCATTTCAACTCTCTCTTGGAGTGAAGGCGAGGACAGGGAGAGAGAGAGAGAGAGAGAGAGAGAGAGAGAGAGAGAGAGAGAGAGAGAGAGAGAGAGAGAGAGAAATGTGATTCGTTACAGAGGGAAAGGCTGTATATACTATAGTTTATATCCTCCGCGGATGAGACTAACGATCGATAGAACGAATGAATTATTAGTCATTCTTTTGAAATAACATTTTACAGAATCGGAATAATCTTTTCTATAATAAATATAAAGAATATTTAGATTTATCATGCCAATATTCAAAATTTCGACATTTGATAAGACTTATGTGGGTATTTAATCTTAGAAATATAGGATTGCTTTGAGACAATTATTATCAAATTTGAATGAATGTCGCAAATCGTGAGCTCTTTCTTATTATTTCTTTGAATTTTATGTTTTGTTTATATAAATAGAGAGAAATTGATAACAATATTAATATTTTTGTTTAATTATTCAATAAAATCTTTTGTTTACCATTAGTTTATGTAATAAATGAACGTCAGAGTAAGGTCATCATTGATTTATGCTTAATTGATTCCGGTTAAAATGGATGCCTAAATTGCTCTAATTCTTGTCAAATAAAGAAACTCATTAATTGAGATGTTTTTGACGTAAATTAGAGACTAATTAATTTTCTGTTATTTTGTTTATATTAAGATTATTTTAAAAATATTCTGTCCTCTAATTGACTAAATTCTATAGAATTATGTCTAAAAATAAAATCCCGGAAAGAAATCTTTAGGTTAAGACAATTTGATTATTGAAAATAATATTTAAATTATGGAAAAAAGAGTAATATTTATGGGTTTTTGTAAATATCTTTTGTATGCAAAGTGTATGCAAAGAATGAATGAAAATTAAAGTAAATTTTCCTGTTTTTGAATTATTCAAAGAACATATTCAGAGGTACTTTCATTGAATTTAAATTGAAAATTGGAGAGCAAACAATTATAAGAATCTTGTTTGGTATTAATCAATTTAAGTAAGATAAATAAGTTTTCAAAAGCCATTAGTGTTGTGAGGGCTCTGAAAAATTAGTTTCCGGTTCTATTAAGACTGTATTTCTTGATTTTTTTAAGAAACTTATTTTCAAATCGATTCTGTGTTTCGACACAATTCTGTTGAAGTGTTGTTTAATATGACTGCAAATACATTGGTTTTGTAATATAAACTGTTTTTTTTGTGGCTTCAGTTTAACGAATTTTGTCTACAATTGTGTCTAAAAAATATATTAATAAAAACAATAACTGTTTTGAAGCGAAAATAATTTGTTAACAACAAAGAGAAATACAAAAGAAATTTTTCAGTTTTCACACATATTTAAGATCACAAGAAATGTCAAAAATCATAACTTTTTTCATTCTGTGCTTTTACATTAAAAAGTGTAGAGAATTGGCTTTTCATTAAAACCATTTTTACATTTTTTTAATCTATAGTACTCTTAATAATAATAATTTAAAATTTTTATAATACAATATTTAAGTATGTATTGGCCGCAAAAGAATTATAATCTTTTAGAATTTTCTCCAAAGAATAATTCTTGGTATGAATAAAATATTTTTTTTGTGTTATATTCAATCATAAGTCAAAATACTAATTAATATTAATTACTAAACAAATATAACTTTACAATAATTTTACGCACAATTAGTGATATCTAAACATAAAATAATATGACATTAATTTTTTCTGAAGAAAATGTTATGAAATTTCTTTTAGATTCAGAATAAATATTAGTTTCTATGAATTACTATAAAACATATGGCGTTCTCTTGTTTTTAAAGTAATTTGTCTTTTCTTCACATTTGATGAGATATTAAACGAATGAATTGTCTTTTTTCTTATATATATTAGTAATTCAGTAAAAATCTAATGAAATTTCTAAACACTTTGTTTGTATGAAAAGGAATCCCTTAAAAAACACAAGAATTGAAAACAATTTCTTAAAATTATTTGTATTGCATTCGAGTTAAGGATTGAGTCTTTAATACAAAGTTTTCTGTAAATACGTGCGAATAAACAATTTGAACGTTTGCTTGGATTAGACCCTAACAAAGATCTATCACTGGTTACTACCAGAAAATATCTGTATGTCTTTCGATCGCCTATCGATCGGCCCTTCAATTCATGCGAATATTGAGAATATTGTGCTCTGTTTTGAGAAATAGAAAATGTTTTCAACAAATATAGAGAAACAGTTGGGATCACAACTTATTAATAGATACTGAAATGGATGTTAGAATTGAGTTAATTTATTATTAATTGTGCTCAGAATATATTTATAAACCGATAGAATTTTGATTGTAATTACATTATTTTTATTGTTTTTTTTTCAGAGCCATTCCTTAAATCAGTTTTTTAATAGTAGACAATAACATAACAAGGTTAATGTAATGTGTCATTAGATCTTTAGAAGAACCAGTGATAGACCGATAAGATCATAAAACGAGTTCATGGCAATGATTAATCCATTCTTTGTCTTTTATTGTATGCACTCTCTTTCTATGTGTGTTATTCTGAGCTAATCATAAATTGGTTTCCAAATTCTTCGTCCAATGATTTGAGACGAATGAACCATAAAAGTGGATGTAATAGAAAAATAGTGGTCACACATCGTATACATTCATTCTTCGTCTTTAGATATTTGATTGGATGACTCACTACTGAAAATACTGACAAAACTTAACGCTGTTATCAGTTTAGTAGAGGAGTCAGTACTATAGTAGTGATCAAAAGACTCAATACAATTATGTTTCTCCACTGGATTTACGAATCAAATCATAAGGCCTTTGTTTTTTGGAGGCGAGTGATTGCTTTAAATGCATCGATCAGTAGGTCTTGGACATATAAAGTAGAGTGAGTGCGCACAGACATCATTAGTATCACAACTATTTTATAGGATTTAAATATTACTCATTAAAACTCATTAAAACGGATTTTTTTTGTCGGATGAATCGGATGAGTCTCATAAAACAATTATTTTTAAGTCTTTTTGTTAGTTTTTTGCCAATCAGGCCGTCCAATGATGTCAACCGAATTACATAATAAGCGAAATAAATGCTAAGCAACTAATATTTCCAAGAACAATATACAGGGTAATTTTACATTTGGAATATATAATTATTTTGTGTTAACATAACTAAAGAGTACTGTTGTCTACATTTTTCACTTATTTTGAGCTCTTCTATAGTTTTTTCAATAGTTTCATCAATAATTATAATAATATTAATATTAATAACTAATGTAATAATAAATTTAAAATCTATTATTTGGCATCAAATTAATCACACCTTTTGGTGGATTTTTTTTGTAAAAATTTTTGTTTTGTTTTTTTACTTTTGAACTCTTCTTCACTTTTTTCGTCATTAAATCTAAGATTTTCAACAATTGTTTGCTTTTTTGTATTACTCTTTAACATACTTTTGGCTTTTTTTTAAATTTTTATGTTTTTTGTATGTTTTTTAAATATTATTGACTAAAATCTGACTAATGGTTAACCACTAACCGCAGGTATCACTTGACAACCCTTGAGTTCAGTGAAGATTTCGGTGAAAAACGCCGGTTCACTATTGATTCGTAGCATTTTACTACTGAGCAGGTTAATAATGAAAAGCGAACGGTTCCAGAACTTGTCGCGACTTTCGTTCTCCACGAGGAATGGCTTCAATGGATATGAGATTTCGTTTCCCATATATGCGTAGCTCAGATAAAGGCAAGTGAGGACTACTGCCTGTAATTCTTTCTCATTGTCGACGTCCTCCTTAACCAATTCCCGCAAAAGCATATATAAGAAGACAACATTCGCTGGATTTATGAATGCAATGTCCTATTCGGTAGAAAATACACTTAAATATTGATTCACTCTTTAGTACATCAAAAATATATTTAAAAATTGAGTTTACATCAAAATCGATAAATCGATTCTTCTCTGTATTATATTAAAGCACATAATTTAATAATAAATCTAAGGTCAGGGATTACTAATACCAGACCACTTGAGACATGATTATCATCCCTCTGGTACTGACAGATCAGTTCTGGTATTGTTAAGAAAGTCTACTCAAACTAATTGTTTTCTTGTGTTTTACTTTGATTGTAGTGCAGAACAAAACAAATGAAAGTAAATTTGGTGTTTGTGTCCAGCAAATAATGAAAAAGAGGTTTACCTGCCAGCCCTGCAATAGAAGCGATCTGTCAACAGCCCTCAACCATATGACGGCGTCTCCTGACTGAAAGTTCTTCAATTTATGGCATTTCTTCTGAAGAAAATCACCCAAACATCTCAATAGCTCGGAAGTGGACGCCTACAGAAAGACACGATTCAAATGTTTAGACGCACAATTTACCATTTTGAACATGATATCGATTGTATATGGAAGCTATGATAGGATGCACTTTTATAGATCAGCACTTAATCGCTGATTGATTATCAATCTATTGAATTATGTCGTTTTGATTGATGACATTTACAGTAATTTTATTAATTGTCGCCAATATTTCGCTCAAAAGTTATGTTTGTTTTTACGTTAAAACTTATCCTACAATTCATGTCTGAATCTTATATGTATTTCCCGTTGAAAGCATTCAATCATTTAATAGACAATTGTATTATATTCTAGTGGGGAATGGACTTCACTTAAAAGAGATATACAATCCTCTAGTTTTTGAAATGTTCTCTCTTTCATATGACTTCTATTCTCTGATTTATATATACTATTGAATAATAGATGAGTTGAAGAGAATTCTATATTTTATTTGAATATATTTTTTTACCACAAATACTGTATATTTGCCATTATTTTTGTTTCTTTTTCTAAAGAATACTTGTTTTCCAAAATCATTGAGTCTTGGATTAAAATAAGACAAAAGAATGAAATTTCTGAATAAATGATTGCAATTTTGTAAATTGAATTTACGGCAAACGATGGGAGAGTGTGTGGGCAACCAATTTGTTTGCTTTCTTTGATATTTCTTCATATATTTCTGTCAAACATTTCTGATTACCCGAAAAACTTGAATTAATCGCTGATTTTTTTAATGCGGTTAAGAAATGTTTTAGTCTCGAACCGTCTATTATAGGAGAGGTTTGATGTCTTACGTAAATAGTATGTTATGTTATGTTATGTTATGTAATCGAATCTGTTTTTCCTGAATTTTATCCGAAGAGCTAATAATATTGTATTTAGTCTTTCAAAAGACATCTTATTTGAAGATTAGGTTTATATGAAAAGAATGAGATATTCCAGGAATAAATTGGAAACAAAATGAAAAAAGTTAATTGAAATGGAATTGTATTGAATTGAATCGAGTCCTGTATTCACTAGAAATGAATTAATCGATTTAATAAAAACAAAGAGTGAATGCTTTTAATACAAATGAATGGATATTATATAAGAAATTATTGGAGATTTTGATTTCATATTTTTGTAGAATTGTTTCTATTTTTGTCACTAAAAGAATGGTTCAATTAGTTGCTAATTCATTTCTGTCTGCAATACAGTAATTTCGATCATAAATCAGATTTCATATTATTTTAACATCAAATCGATTTACTTCTAGGAGAAGGATATCGGCTTTCTTTGCTATTTATTGGTTATTTCTCTATTTGTTTGATTATTAATGTCTATAATATTATTAACAGAACTAACGATAATATCTATTCTGTAAATATTCTGGAGTAGAAATTAACGATATATTTTCCTCTGATAATTCAAATATTGAATTTAACGTAATGTGAATTACGTTAAAAAGCTTTTTATACTTGTATATAAAATAAGGAGATGAATGAAGAGGAGAGCATTGAATCTAATGTCAGAACATTTCATTTGGGATTCGTGTTTGATATTAAATGTTGACAAAACTGTATTTGACTATTGACTCACTTGAATGACGGTTTTCCTCTGATTGCTGGTCGGACTGACTTGTGTGGATACGGCAGAAACGCTATTCGTTAGAGTAATACCATTTTTGAGACCATTGTTGAAGCCATTACACGACGGCCTAATCGAGTTCTTCGACAGCAATATCGTGGGCTTTGGCGGTAGAGGAGGTGCTACTGGTTTGTCACTGACCTGATGCTGGTTTGGCGCTTGAGATATATCTTTGTTCACATTCTTCACTAATTCAATGTTGTTTGTAGTGATACCTGACTTCAGGTTATAACAGGAGAGAGACTTTTGGATATTTTTATTATTATTATCGCAATAATTATTAATCGAGTCTATTATTGGCGGTCTATTTGTATTATTATTGATATTTTGTTGTTGTATTTGATTTTTATTTTTCTCTAATTTTTTCTTATCTCTATTGATATTGAAATGTCGGCCCAAATGGAGTGCATTTATGAAACCCAATGATTTCTTGAGTCCGCCGTGACTTTGGTTATTATTATTATTATTATGATTATTATTATTGTTTGTTACGATATTATGCGAGTGGTTGTGATTAAACAGATTCTTATTATTCTCTATATTAGAGGCATACGAATTGTTTTTCTCCTTATTCTTAACATTATTCAGATGTTCCGTATAATTGAATGCATTCAAATTGAACCCATTATTAGCCTCTATTGTCGAGTCGTTATACATAACGATTTTGCGATCTCGCGGTGATATACTCAATACTGTACCCATTATTCCGGTGTTCTCTCAGATCCTCAGATTCAATATTAACATAAATAACAGATAATGAAGTCTTTTTTGTACTCTTCCGATATATCACGGATTAGATGAACAGAGAAATAGTAATTCAGATCTCAGTTTTGAAGCATTACTACTGTAAGATGGCTTCCACTCAAGTCATGCAAGACTTGTACTTAAGTATACTTTACACTGATTTTGAAGTCAACGCTCAGATTTTACTTTCAAATTGAGACTTAGTTTACTGGATGTGAGTTACACTCAAACTATGATTAACACAATTATCAACAAAAAGATTAAGTTTTAGAAAATAGTGTTCAATAAAAATAATTATCACCGAAACGATAGATATAAATATCTAAATAAGAGTTATATAAAATTAAGAGCACAACAAATAAAGAGATCACATAAAATGGTTTTCGTTTTCAGTTTCGACTTCAAGATATGAGAAGTGACTCCTCTTCTGATGACTCATCCCTTGCTCTCAATCGATGCAGTCGTCGATCCATTAAACGAAAAAAACGTCGAAAGCCGAGAGAATTGCTGAATGAATGTGGAGGAGAGCCACCGATCACTATAGCAATGGTAGTGTTTGGCCGTTAAGGATATGTCGGTCGCAGTGAGATTGCACAGAACAGCGCATACAGTCGTTCGATCGAAATATCATTTATGCGTTTCTTCTTTGCCAAACACCAGTTTCTTCAGCGCTCGGATCACAAAATAGGATTTACTTTGAATTGAGTGCACAGTCACTCATAGCAACGCACAGACCGATCGATATTTGGACACTACATCTATCCTCTAATATAAATGAGTGCAAAGAAATGTATGAAAAATACAAATTAGTTATAAAATGAAATAAAAATTAAAATTTTCTCACTTTTAATGAAAACCATTTCACATAAAATTGTTTTTCTTAAAGAACTCATAAGTAATTATTTTTCATTCAACTTTTCTTTATGAATCCATTTACCGCCTGTGCTCTAACTGTGCTCTATCTATATGTATTGCTATTTGACCCATTATTCTCTTTGAAATTCCTTTAGAGTACAGCCTAAAAATGAAGTTATATTACATTTATTTTTATATTTCCCTTTCGGTAAAGTCTTTTGAGTATTAAATTAAAAACATTTTTGTTTCCAATTCTTTGCTAAAGAATTTTAAGAACTTTTTCGTAAATTTCTGTTAATTTCAGGGATAGACAAAGTCTCTTAAATCCCTTTTGAGTTTTTTTTAAATACCCCCTGAAATTTGAGAAAGCTATCATTATTTCAATGAAGAGAGAACTAGGTGTATTGCATCTGAAATCTATTTTACTATATCTTATGCCTTTTTTACTAAACAGAGCTTGTCGTTCCCTGGTTCATTTTTACGAAATAATTGAATACAAGAATTTAATTATAAATTGGTTTCCAACAAATGAAGAGCTTTCCTCTGTTTTCACATTAAAATCCGCTATTATTTGATATTAACTGAAATTTGCATAAATTAGTTGACATTTGAGAATATTCTGGGCTTTCAATGTTGTGCTGACAATAAATAAATGAATGAAATGGTCTAATGGGTAAAAAATAAAATCATATTACAGTCCTATTTGTATTACACTTATATATTCTGGTCTATAAACATGAGATGAAAAATAGGTCTCAACTATTAATGAGGTGACACGAGATATACCTGTGCTCTAACTGTTTTGATGGAAAGCCCATTTAAAAGGCGGTTCACGTCTTTGGCAAACCTTGAAAGTCAACCAAACATTAGTCTCAGATCTAATCCGATTAATAATAAATGAATTGAAGTGTTTTTCATTTGAATAAAACGGCGAACAAATTGTTTCGACTTTGAAAATGACTTTAAATTATTAATTAATTTTTTTTATTTGACTAAAATCTACTCAATATATGAATATTTACATACTTTATTGAATTAATTTATTAAATAAACAATGAATTAGTGGCCGAAAGATATGATTAAAGATAGAAATCAGTCTATGAAAGGCAAACATAAGGACAGAATAGTGTGATATTCAGGCTATGTTTTAGGCTTAATGTGATCAATGGCTTCCTCAGTGCTAAGAACTCTTCAAGTAATTCAGTTTCTGGAAGTGTAATATTCTCAACACATCCAGGCTTATGGTGTTTATGAGCTGATCGAATGGCACAATGAATGAGTTTGTCATTTCCGTTCCCGTTCTCTCAATCTTTGCAATATCTTTATTAATCTGAATGATGGCCAAAAGGAAAACTTTTATATCTTAACGATTCTCTTAAGGATAACACTCTTTTCAAGCCTATCCTTAAAACAAGAGTTTTCGACAATTGATCCCTAAAGAGGATTACTTAAGTAATTGATTTGTTTTCCAATAAATTATTAAAATTAATTCATCACTTCTTTATTTATTATTGATTGCATGCAAATTAAAGTGACTATATTTAGATATATTGAAGACCTTCCTGGGCATCTTTGGATAACTCTATGCAACCATAATAATTGAACATCAATTCAATAAGAAATGAACATTCAGTGACGAACCTATCATATCTACCAGCCCTTTATGCTTTATATTCCGCTTCAATGTTCTCTATAAATGGCCTCCCTTACTGCCTACCTTCCCCTTCACTCTTTCCCTTTCTAATATTTGATGCATTTTTATTACTTGTGAATCATTCAGTGCCTATATTTTGATGAAATGGCGAGCTTTGAGCCAAAATTAATATAATTATTTGCTTTAATTATTTTCATTAATAACTTATAATGTATTCTATGATTGTATTATACAAAGAAAGCGGTGTTTTGTTATAAAAATCATTTCATTTGCTTTGAAGGCATAAATCTGTGGAAATATCTCATCAGAAAAGTTTTGGCAGAAATAATAAAAAAAGAAGTAATAACTCACCAGTGCAAACTGTGCAAACTGTGCAAACTCTCATCGAAAGTTTTGGTTCAATAAATTCACAGCTTTTATGTTAAGAAATGATTCCGATGTGATTTCTCTTCTATTCATTCATTGTATTCTTGGTATTGAATTATTAATCCATATCTGAGTAACGCTGAAATCGAGAAATTGCGTCAATCTATCGATTTATTGATTTTAAATACAATTAAATACAAGTTTTAATAATTTTTTGTCTTTTTTATATTTGTCTCAAAGATTTTGACTCAAATGAGAGATAATTTGTATTCAAGAATTAAAATATGATAAATAAGTCAAACCTAATGAGAATCTTGAACTCGAATCGATAATTATTTCTTTAGAATTATTGTATTGAATGACAAAAACAATAATTATTATAAATGACATAATTTTCTTATTTCTATAGAGAAATGATTATTAGTTCTCATATCATATAAATTATATTATATTTAATGTGATTTATTTTATGACAATTAAGACAAGAATATAAACAAATGCCAAATATTTTTAGCAGTTATTGAATTCAATTTAATTACAGAATAAGGGTTGGATTGATCAGGAGTTATACTTTTATTGCTGGCTCAAACAAGTAATGCTTAGCTTAAGTAGTATTAGGAAATTTGCGATCAATATTATCTTGATTACTTATTTTATGGAGGTTTTTCATCATTTATAAGTGTTATTGTGTCGATTCACTTAATTAAATGTCGATCATTTGTATCGTTAGGCCCTTTAGAAGCAAAATAATAAGCTTGCACAATTAATCGTTTAAACTTAATTAAGAGTTTTATTAATGAATTTTTGCCATTAATTTCTTATGACTTTCAAACTCTATTAATCTTTTTATCTAATCTTAATTATTAGTTCTTTCTTCTAATTATTATTAAATTTATAAAAGCAAGTTCTTTGATCCATCTGACAACTTGGCAACTTTCATCAACTCTCTCTCTCTCTCTCTCTCTCTCTCTCTCTCTCTCTCTCTCTCTCTC
>JAQGCE010000584.1:0-11488 GCA_034699185.1 Eupelops torulosus
CTTTTTGTAGTTATTTTGATGATTTTTTGTGAAATTAACATTAATTTGAAGTATTATTAGCTAAATGTCGAAAAATAATGTCTAAAATCACTTAAATGTAGTGCAGATGCATTTTTAAGAAATATTACATCATTTTAATAAAAACCCCTCCCCTGACCCCCTAAATTTTTTACCTTTAGCTGACCCCTCTCTGGAGCGGCCGAGCTTGCCCATCTCTGACTTAAGTATAGCTCTTCCAACAGAAGATTTTATTGTTGTAAACAACCGGTTTAACGAACGAGATCATATACTACATCCCTTCGGTAAATGTAGTGAAAAATGTTGTACTGCACTGTTTTTGATGTGATTTGATGTCAATTTAACGGGGAAAGGGGGTAACTCGGCGAAGTTGTTGGGGGCTCTTCGGCGAAGGTTCCAGGGGGATTTTCAAAATACCTCCTTTGGCCACCAGTGCATATAACACTAATATGTGAGCTTGCAAGTCTCATCCAATATAAAGGTAATTGGCCATTAAACAAAGGGCCGTTTGCACAGTCAGTATCCACATTGATCCGGATCAACTTTAAACACAATTAGCGGTGGCGCCCATTTGCGAAATTTGTGGCACATACATTTATCGGGATCTACTGATCCTAAAAAATGAGGATTAGGCAGGATCACGATTTGACGTTATTTCTGTTTAAAGTTGATCCGGATCAATGTGAATCCTGACTGTTCAAGCGGCCCAAAATCTATAATAACGTTATTTGAGCATACTATTTTCTCTCTCACAGTCATCTTCAATAAGGACCCGACAACCCTTTTGAAGAATTTTTGACACAAATGCCATCTTTTATTAGATTTTTGTATTCAATAAAATCGCAGCAAAACTTCAAGTTTGTTAAAATCGCAGTAAATATAGGGAACAAACGAATCAGAAATAATCATCTTTTAATAGTTTTGACTAAAACTGATCACAAATTATTGCTAATTATTTCTCCAAATTTAATAAACAAATTAAAAAATTCTAAGCTTTAATTCACTTCTAATCTAAAATATTTTGTCAAAAAATGTATTAAAGAGCATAAAAATTCTGAAAATAGCTCTAAGTTTTCAATTAGAGATGTATTTTGAACCCAAACTGGAGTGAAAGTCATCACTAGTTTGACGTAACGTTTAAAAAGCCATTTATGAGTCTTGGATTCGACTAAACATCTAAACAGCGCTGTTGTAGAGAACTGTCTGTCCCTACATTACGGCCTTAAATGCGCTTTAATTATCAAAATTTGATGTTTAGACCGCCATTTTGTTGGACAAATCCTTCTTTTATCGAAAATTGGCCACAATTTGAGGTATTTTCCATTAATTGTTACTTAAATACGTATTATTTAACATATTTTGAAACATTTAATGCAATGTTTTTACTAAAAATAAAACAAAACAATAGAAAGTAAACATATTTTTGTTAATTAACTTATATTTTGATTGTTTATAATTTAATACAAATTCAATACTTTATTTAAAATCAATAATTGTTTTGATTTACAGATAAAAACTTAAATTAATTGAATGTGAAAATTGGTTTCAAAGAGAAACACTTCTGTCGTGTCTTCTCATTAAATATGGATATCGAAGAAGAATTGGATGAAGTCATGGACTTCGATGGCTCTCAAAGAACTGATGAATTCAGTGAGTCTTTTGTCAATTTTTCTCAAATTATTTGAATTAATGTTTTATTTGTATATAAAGTTGACTCAAATATGAAGAAATTGTTTGATTCCAATGAAAGCCATGAATCGGTGTCTCCGTCTGCGGACGAATTGGACTCAAGTGAGTCGAGTGGACTCAATTGCGAGGATTGGACTATTGGTTCGATGGTCACAGTGTTTAATACCGACACCACTTTTGAGGCACCCGTTTTCACTCCAGTGCCTCAAGTAATGGAAGTCCAATCAAAGCCGGCCAAGAAAAGAGGAAGGCCTCCAATCAAAGACCCGGTATTAAAGAGGCTCCGCCGACAAGAAAGAGAGAGATTGGCCGCAAAGAAGTATAGACACAAAAAGAAAATACTTCAACAAAATGAAGATAATATTGTCTTTGATTGGACTCAAAAATTGGATCGAAAGAAGTGTGAACTGCAGAAAGTGGTGAATCAAATTCAAATTATGATTGATTTCATTCCTGATGTTCGACATCTCTTCAGTGATGAAGAAAAGACTAAACTAAGAGAGAGTTTTAAAATAATCGAAGAACAGATCGATTAAAAGAAAAACCTAACCTAAACCTACCGTAACCTAACTAACCTAACCTTTCCTAACATAACCTAAACAAACCCAAATATTGTCATATTTCCCTATATTTTAAAGACCCCAAACTCCCAAAATTTGAATTAATTTTTCAATAAATTGCAATTATTATTATAATTGGATTATTGTTTATACCGTCAATGCATTCAACAGAAGCTGATTTTCAATACAGTTTTTTTGCAATTAAATTACAGTCAAAAACTAGTTATAAGAGCGGTGTTATAAATCAATTTGTCAGGTGATCTGGCTTTATATACCGGATTAGAAGGACATAGCAACAGGCGATAGTGGAAAAAATTTATAAGGACATCATATAAGAACGTCCTTATATTTGAATTTTTTTGAAAAATGTTTCGTTGACTCATCTGTCAAAAGAGTTTCATAACTTCCGGTAATTCAATGCATTCAGTAATATTCAGACCGACAACAAAAATGAAGACATTCGGTGAAAGGGATCGATCCCTCAAACGTAAAGTAATGACTCATTACTAATGAGTGAAAGAATTTTATTTATAATTAAAAAATGATTTTATAAATATGGCTCTCAAGAGGTGGTGGGGTCGATCCCGTAGTCGGTGTCCTTATAAGTGGTGTTCCTTATATACCGGGTTAGTACGACATAGCAAAGGGTGGTTTTTGCCGAAATGGTCAAAAATTGATTTATAAGTACGCCTTATAAGTTATAACTAATTTTTGACGGAAATACAATTAAATTTTATATTGAATTTAAATATTTGTCTTTATATATAATCTTTCGGAACCGATGTCCAGTTGAAGAAAGTAGAGTAACCAGAGCCTTGTCATTACCAGGTGGTCTCCCTTTAAGCGCTAACCAGGCTCGACGCTGCTTAACTGTGAATAGTGTATATTGTTTGCGGTCAGCGCCACTGTCCACCCTGTCCACCCTGTCCACCCTGTCCACAATGAAAATATTAATATTTTGATTATTAATAACTTTATTAATGTTTATTTAGTTATCAAATATTTATAAATCGGAAACATTTAATAAATGACCGAAAAATTGATAATAAGTTCTATTAAATTGAAGGGAAGCCAAAGGGAGAGAACAATGCATTACAAGCCTTGAATGACATCCTTTTTATGCTATGGTTTTGGACAATAAGTTTCGATAAGAGAGTTATCAAAACTATTTTGCGATTAAAAGTCGCGTAACATTTATTATGATTTCAGTATTAACTCTGATATTAAAATGTATTTTGAGGGTCGCGTAGCCTCTCATTTGCCTCTCCTTTGCCTATCATTTGTACGCAAACGACGACTCTTTTCATTAATTTGTTTCCCATTTGAGTGAATGACAATTGAAATAACAGAACAAATAATTTTAACTTTTATTTCAATATTAAAACCGTCGATGAGTTGGAAATGGGTTTTGATTTGAATATATTTGTGGATCGGGTCGACGAAGAGCTCATGTGTTGTATTTGCACAGATGTGTTGGAAGACGCCGTTCAACTGATTCCGTGCCAACACTTGTACTGTCGATCCTGTTTAATGGGTTGGCTAAAAGTAAAGGCCAACTGTCCCGTCGATGGCTTACATGTTGGGCAAAACAATGTGGGGGCTGTTCCTCGTTGTATTCAAAATATGCTCTCAAAGTTAATGGTGCGGTGCGATCGCTGTCAACAATTGTTGGCTTTACCCAAATATGGGTCACATAACTGTTTCCAAGAGATTTTGTCTCAAATGGGAGATTATATCCAACAAATCGAAGACCTTTTGCTCACTCTTGAGGTCAACAAAATGAAAATCTCATAGAAATTCAAAATTTGGTTAACTTTTAATTAAAATTAGAATAAAATATATTAAGATCTGTGACTCCAATCGTAAAAAAGACGTTTCGATAACTTATCAAATGTTTGCTTTCATTCATTAAATACTGACTTTTGATTAATTGACAAATCTATCAAAAAATATTGTGATTACTATTAAATTGTTTTATTTATTATTTCAAATTAAAATTATTATTAAAATCAATTTGAAAATATCAAAAACATCTTATTCTACAAGTTTGAACAAGTATATATATATATTGCTAATCAATTAGCATGCTATTTATGTAATCTATTGAAGAAGCAGGAACAGGAACACTTTCGATATGAGATCAATTTCCTCTGAGTCATTTCAAATTAACATTTATTTTGCATACTTTGGTCACTTGAAAGTCCATTCTAGAAGAAGAAGAGGGGACAGTAGGAAATGGAGACAATTATTCTATTAGTCATTGCATCACAGATTAAGAGTCACTTTCTTTTATCAATAGTTGTGAGTCATTGTCAGTCAAAGTCTGAATTCCTGTTCAAACATTAATCAACAGTTTTTTTTCGTTTAATATTAATATTAATAAAATGAAAACAAACCCAAAATTGTTTCAATAATTTGAATAAATATTTCAATAAAAGTGTTAAACGAAATGTTTTCAACAAAAACTTTATTCAAATTATTTTTCTTTGAAAAAAAAACAAATAATAAGTTCATAAAAATCAATGTCTTATTGTTTAATAGAGTTTTCGTTTTGGCATCAAATCGACTGATATTCAAATTAATTGTGACTTAATTTCTAAACAATAATCAAATTAAACGCAAAATTGAATTAATTAAAAGACTGAACAATAATGAGGTAATAATGGGAATAAAAGTGAAGTCAAATATTCTTTAAAAAAACTGCCATAAAATCAATGATAAATAACTTAATTATCAAATCGGGTGTTAATTAAGATAATTGATATTTTGATTCTTTGGTCGACCGAATGATTCGGACATTTGTTGCCATAACTTATCATAAAAATTGTAAAAATATTAAATTAATTAACAATATTTTGATTTAATAAATGCTTAAGTCATCAAAAAGTTTAAGAACTATTGGAACGGAATATAGTTGTCATTAAATGTCATTAAATTGTTTTAAAATTTTGATTATATATTAAATTTTGGAGAAATATATTAAATTTGATTAAAAAGATTTGAGTGAATCACAAAAGGCCTTAACTGAGGAATGGAATGAACTTTGAAGCTCTTTTTTCGACATTTAAGGCAACGAATGGCATATTTATTGAAAAGAGTGGCCGTCCTATGAATGGTTAAGAGAATAGTGACCACTAATAGCCTCTTCATAAGAGGGAGGTTTGTCCTCATTATCACTAGAGTTAGAGCGGAGTGTTTGTGAGCTTTCTCTCGTTCCAGACTCGGTATATACGGGCGGAGCTGATGGCGGACCTCTTGGTTCTCGAGAATAATCGTTACTATTGTTTCTATTTGATGATCGGTTTGTGTCGTATAATGCAATCGGAATTCTCGGATCCGTTCTTCTGAACATTTTAATCAAAATGGAGGCAACGATAGTAATACCAAATATAACGCTAAAGAAAATTAAGATATAAGTCATCGGATTCTTATTGTCGTCTATTTGTCTGAAGTCATCTCCGAATGCAAACCGATTTATGTTAATCTTTTGGCATTCATTCGACATAAAAAGGTATCCATTTTCACAGACACAACGATCTGTATATTTAGAGCACATACTGTGCGGAAGAGACAGTTCACAGACCAAATCGGGATACTTCTCATGACATATGTGGCCGTAAGGCGTCCTTTTGACGCATTGCATATTAAAGTGAATGCTGTGATTGGGATCACATAAACACTTCCATGTGTTTGGGTCACAATACCCGAACTGATAGGCACACTCTTCATGTGTGGCACATTTCTCATGTATGACCCGACCCTCCAAACAGAGTTGTTTTCGATAGTCCCGATAAAAGCCATACTCACAAAGACATTGACCAACAACTGGTTCGCAATAAGAGTTGGAGACAACGCATTGGTCTGTATGTCCGCACTTCTCATTCAAATGTCTTTGTGGGACACACTTTCCGAAAGAGTTCTTAATGAAGGCATTATTGCAGTCACAGGTCTGAGTTTTTGTATTGCAGTAAGAGTTGGGATCAATTATAGGACATTGTTTGCAAAAGAATTCTTCTAAAAATGGAGTTATGTCCTGATCCTGGTTTCGATGAATGCATTGATTTTCTTCGTAGTCGTAATAGTAGTGGTCATCACATCTGCAAAAGCCTTCAATTGTTTTGTTGAGTTTGAGTTTCAAATCTGTGGCAACATTTGTATCCAATTTTCTCATTTTTTGCAAATCATCTTCGCTTAAGAAGTAACAAAACAATTGGCTTTTCGATGATTTAGAGCACTGTTCGCTCGTATAGCACTTCTGGTCTATCCTTCGAGTGGGAAGACATTGTGTATCACCGAAATTGATACTAAACTCTGAGGATTGATTGCAGTGACAAAAATTTGTGGCGTTATTGCACACCATATGAGACTCTTTCGGACAACCAATTGAACCAAACTTCTCATAATTGCATTGAATTTTAGTTGAATTACTTGAAGCGACAAATGATGGCAAACATAGACACAACAAAAACAAATTCAAATACGTTTTAAACAAAACAAAAGCCATTTGTGTAACAGTTTCTCAAAGAAATACATCTATTGATTGATATATATTTTGAATATTAATTTGATTATTATTAACACAATTAATAGCGAATTAAATGCATTGAAACAAAAAATAATGGACTAAAATATATTTTGTTATTTAATTGAAAATTAAAGTCTAAGCAAACGATAAATAAACACAAATAATAGACATAATCTGTCTGTCCTTCGAGTGACGCAATTAAATCGTCAGAACTGACTCAACATTAATTACGACACATAATTGGAGCTCATTTTAAGTTAAAATTTTTAACCTAGATCCACTTTCTCAATTTTATCCAAGTTTTACCTTAATTAAAATGATAGTCATCTTAGTTTTGGTTCTATTGGATATGAATTTTGAAGGAAAGTTGTTATCAAAACCATTGGTTTAAAGGTTTTGAAAGTATTTTAAAATCATTGAAATTATATTAAAAAAGCAAGGAGAAATTTCAAAATATCAAAAAACCACATTGATAAAATTTAATCAGTGATATAGTTTTTAGGTTTATTTATTTATTTATTAATTAATTAGTTTTAGGCTATCGGCTAATCAAATGAGTTTTCTCTTTAATTATTGATAATTAATTAATTAATTAAATGTATGTATGTTTTGATCGCCCTTTTAATTGAATTTTTTATAATTTCGTCTATTTTTAATTGAAATCAATTTATTATTTCTCTGAAATGTTTTTTTAATTAAATTTGTATTCTCTTCTTTTTATTAGTTTTGTTTTACTTTCCCTGAAATAATAGCTGTAATATCCCACTCATATCCCTTTCATATCCCTCTCCTCTTATCCGACTTCATTTCAAGTATTGATTTTTTACATTTAATGAAAAAAGTCTGAAATTAATGTGGATTTCATTGTCTCTGAATCTCATAAGTCTTTGCATTTATATAATAAGACATCATTTGGTAATAATTTACATTTGAATCGATTTTTAATTTACGGTTTGATTGAATGATAGACACAAATCTTGTTCTCAAATAATGTTTTGACCAGTTTTCAGACCGATTCAAGCGTAAAGTTTATATACCTTATCCTTTGACTCTAAGACGTCTTATGATAAAGCCTCCAAAGTTCATTGCCGTCTCATAATTGGGTACTTCCTTTATTTTTTCCTTGAGTTGAAGGAAATCATTTATTTCCAGACTTTTTTTCAAAATTTCTAGTTTCAAATCAAAGGCTTAATTAAATTTTTTGATCCATTGTGTGTTCATTGAATTCAATATTCTGTGTAATATGTTTTCACACATGTTTTCATACAATAAAGTCAGGGGTGGTCAGATTGATACACCATGCTAAAAGATAGTTATACTCAATCGATTTACCACTAAGATAAAATTTAGATTACTTACCTTTTATATTTTATTATTGAGCAATATTTTCAGTAATCCAATGCTTATTTCCCAAGTTTTCGGTGAATTTGCTAGTTTTGAGACCTCTTTCTGGCCGTCACTGTCACTGAGTTTAAAACTCTATTAACTTATTTTTGTTGAAAATTTATTAACAAATTTTTTGTTTAGTCTATTGTCGTATTTCAATGTTAGACAGCAATAAGTTTTCATTTCCTTTAACTCAGAAATATTGAACAAAATCTAAAGTGAATCTAAAGTAAAATTATGTTTTTGTGCGGAAATACAATCCGTAGTCGAAACACGAATTTCCGATTGGAAACCAAAATAATTTCAAAAATTGCTTTTGAAAGTTAAATACACTTTATGTGAGTTTCTGGAGTTTTTCTGATAAAAACCAATAAAAATCAAAAATACTATTTCACTGAACATTAACTTCATTTTTATGGCCAAAAAATTTTAATAAACACTCATTTTTGGAGTCCTTTTAGTAAAAGAATTTTTAATATAAAAAAAACTCATTGAATATAAGTCATCGAATCGATATCTAAACTTATTCTGTGCTCCCATTCTGATGTCTGTCTTTATAATGTGTTGAATTGAATTATTGTCGTTATATTAAACGACTTCGATTATGAAACTATTTTATTCCGATCCAAAATTCATTTATACTTTTTGAATGTCTGTGTGACTCAACCCCGATATATCAGGTCTTATCACTCGAATCAAGGCATTTAATAAAACACTTATCGAAAACATTTTTTCATTAAATGTTCATTTATTCAGACGATTAAAGTGTCGATAATTTCATCAGTTTTTCCAAATGATTGAAGTTTTCATTAGTGACTAAAAAACATTTTATATTTCAGTGGAAACGGTCTTAAACTTGAAGTTTATTCGCAATTATTGGGAATCAGATAATATTTTTTTTTATTTCTTGATGTTTTTCAGTCAAAACTTAAAAAGGGTTATCGATTTTAGATTAGAAACATTTTAGTCTTATCTAATTCTGTGCAATAGGTTTCATAGGTCACATTTATTTCAATGACAATTTTAAGGCAATTATTGAGAATATCTGTCAATCAAAGATAACAAACATTGAAATCAATTTGAAAATCTGTTTATTTTAATCAAAAACCTTTTAATGAAATTAATAATAATTTACAAAATATTTCGACACATTGTTTGTAACAATAATTTACATTAGAATTAATCACAAATTTATGTTTTAATTTACAATTGAAGACACTTTGAGAGCCAATCTATTTGTTTGAATGCCAGCAAAAATGCCAGCCGTGTAGTTAACTTAGAATTACTACAACTAACTAACTAGTTCAATTTAAAAGATGATTGTGAGTGAAAATAACATTAAGTGTAGCGATGATTATAATGAGAAACAAAATTATAGACCAAATGTATTTTACACACTATTATATAAATTCATATAATATTTACGGATAATATTTAATTCATAAAATGTGAGAAAATCGGATAAAAAAAGATTAGAACGAAAATAGAAAAAAATGTGAAGTTTTAATCCGCTCTCTCTCTCTCTCTCTCTCTCTCTCTCTCTCTCTCTCTCTCTCTCTCTCTCTCCTCTCCTCTCCTCTTAGTTAAACATATTTTGTTTCATTAATTATTCTTTAGTTGATTATAGAGTAGTATTTTTATTATAGAGAGTGAAAACCCATAGTTTAGTAAATTTAAGGTTAAATTATTAACGACTAAATGCTTTATTACATTAAAGGCTTTTGTTTTGATGAAAGTTTTCATTTGCATTATTTATTTCTCAAAGAATATAACGTTTGTGTACTTATTGTTTATCTTTTGGATTGGATTTCGTCTCTGAAGTGACGAAAAGGTCGGACATAATAAGTGCTCCTTTCGTTCAAAAGACAAATCTTTTTTCATATAAGAAAAGCTTTGAGTCAAAAACAATTATTTATTGATAAGTATTTTTAGTGCAAAAATGTCTTATCTTTTCAATTGTTTTATTCATTGGAAGTGATATTCTTTATTAAAACGCGATATAAGTCTAAATGTTTCGAAATCTAATATAAAACAGTGTTTCATAACAACAGTTGAATAAAATTTGGGAAAATATTTTCAATACCAACGCAATCATTAAAATGTATTTTTAGTATTTCTCTGGGAATTCAATAAATAATTATCTGACTATTTTTGGGAAAAACTCATACTTTTTGAGCTCAGGTTTACATAGAATTGTGTGCATATTATTGAATAATTCTGGTTAACGATACATAGAACATACCAGTCCTGGGGAGACGTCTCAGTAATAAAATTCCTATTAATTGATATGTCATACAATTTATATAATTAGCTATTTATTCAAATGTAATTCAATATATAATATATCAAATGTTTGGTTGAATTATATAAATCATAGGAGACTTGATATTCTGATCTGAAAAAAGTCTAAGAATAGTATGGTTTGTGTTAAGATGTGGGCCCACTCACAAATCAATAGGTTTTCTGCGAATCAATACAAATGTTTGGCAATAAGTTATTTGAGTGAAGATTTTGTTTGCAATTGTTATCGCTATTAATATCACTATTAATACCCACATCACAAGTATTAAAGCTATTAATAGTATTATCGATTGGAATCATTCGGTGCGACGACTGATCGCAATAACCATTTGTATTGACATCACTCGAGGGTCTAATCATTTGCATTATTGAGTTTCGATTTCTTCGTGCGATGGCTATCGCTATCATAAACGGTATCGAAAAAAACAAAACCAATAGTAGAGTCATGTAATCAAACGATGACTCAGTCCTGTGCGGCACCAGATGTGGCGGGACAACCCTCTCCACAAACATACTATCTAGTACACATTGAGGCATACCGTTGTAACTATTCATATCAGTATCAGGGGTATATCCGGCGCCGCACATACATATGTTGTCAATACACCAAGAATATTCTTCTGAATATTGACACTCCTCCCTACCGGAACACATTTGTCCCAAGTATTTACCTCTAACGCAGTGACCGATAACTGTAGAGAAGACGAATTGCTGTTCGCAAACGCACTGATGGGTTGTTGTATTGCAAACACTGTTTGGTTGCAGGCATTGCGAGTCTTCTTCACAGCTCTGACCGATTGATTTTCGTCGTTCGCAAACATTCTCCTTATTAGCGAAGTGTGTTTGGGGACAAACACACTGTCCTTCGAGAGAAAGCGGCACTTCTGGGCTCATCCAGAACTTGATGTTCGCTGACAGCAATTCTGTTGAATTACTGAAACATTTTGATCCATTGAGACATTGTTTAGATGTCACACATGACTCGGACAATGCCTTTGGCTTAAGGCAG
>JAQGCE010000585.1:0-11488 GCA_034699185.1 Eupelops torulosus
TGAAATCAATTTTATTGTCGAATACTTGACAACAGGTCTGGAATTCTGATCTGTGAACTGAATCAGAATACTATTAGCAATCAATAAATAACTAAAAGAAGGGGTCGTTTACCTAAAGTTCCATTTATATAAAGACAATTTGCGGCCGCATTTTCTGGAACCGTTAGAGTATGGTATCTATGAGTGGCTTCGCGTACTATTCGCTGAAATTCAAGAAATCAATTAATAAATTGTTTGAATAAACTATATTTGACTCACTCTTAGAATTTCTTGTGATTCTTGAGTGGAACTGACACATAGGATATCGGGACCGGCCATCGATAGACATGATTTCAAATGTAATAATTTGTTTGGAATTCTTATTGGCGTTACTGGAAATTCGGGAAAGGCTGCGGCTACAGCTCTGGCACCCGACTCATTAGTTCGTTGTGAAAGACCCACAAATAATTCCCGACCTTTTAATCAATTAATTAAATTAAATAACAAAACAATTCAATTAAGAAAAGCAATTATTTTTAGAAAATAAATACCTGTGAAGAGGACATCTCCACCATCGAGAGTGGCTTTAGAGTCACCCATCTCTATAATCGGGAGTTTAAGCTCTTTTTTGATTATTGTTCGAATGGTGTCGACCTTTAAGTGAGAAAAAGCAATAAAGTATTAAATAAAAAGCAAAAAATGGAATCCAATTAACTTTTATTATTGTGAGAAACGACTCTTTCTTAGAACACAAATAATAAATCAGAACTTAATTCAATCGATTAAAGCATTTGAATGGAAAAACTGCCCAAAAATTATTCTCAAAGGTATGACTTAATCTGAAAATTGTTTTTATTTGAATTTCAATTTATTTAATCGAAGCAAAACAAATGCAATCATTTGTGAAGTTTTGTGGTTCCGATAATTGATGTGAAAAGTCATGATTTTCACCCCAATTACTCCCTTATCAGAGAGAGATTAGAAACAACTTTCCCTTTATTATAACAAATATTGAGAGAGGCGTTCATTCCATCAGATTCTCCATTAAAGCCCACAAAAACAGATTAGATTCAGAATCAGAGAAAAAATCACTAAAAAGATTTTATCGATTATTTTTGGGTTAATCTGTTTTTTAGATTAGAGATTGAGTTAAAACTTATTGTTTATTGTTTTAAACTAATTAAACAAATCAATTGAAAAAATAAATATTCAGATGTTTTCCTAATTGAGTCCAAAAGAAATAACAAACAAATTAAAAGTAAAGTATTTTCCGACAAATTGTTGTCAACTCTTGTGTTTTCTAAGCACTCAATCACTCGGAAACCCATTTCGTGCTATTGTGTACACAATAACCTAATTATAAAGATATGAGTTAAGAGCCAAGAGTTTGGAGATAACAACAAGTATTCAAACTATTTTTACGGCCAAATATGTTATATAAGTTATGAGTCATTTATTAACAAATAGTAAACTTTTTGCTTTATTTTTCTCATTAAAATATTTCTCACATTTATTGTGATTTCAAGTTTTTACGCCCTTTTCTTCTTAATTAAAAATTAATTTATTAATTAGTTTTAGTATAAAATGTTTGACAGCTTTACAAACATTTCTGTAAAAAGAGTTCAAACGACAGAAAAACATTTCAATTAAAATAAAATTCAATTAAAAAACTTAGAATTGAATGAAAATTTGAAATTCAAATCTTCCTCTTATTATGGATTTAGTCCACAAAAAAACATATATTGAATAATATAAAAGGAGTGGTAAATACCTCTTTGGCGCGCGAAGGATGACCCGGTCTGCAGATTAGTGCCACTCCTTATTAGTCAATAAATTGTTAGTTAATAAACAAATTGATTACTTTATTGATTGGACTCACCATTAATGACAATAGCAGTGTCCTCAACAAATGGTGAGTCGGGAAAAGTTTCATCTGCAGGTAATTCAATGACATCCAACCCAAGAGATCTCAAGACTTTGCAGTATTCTTCCTGTTCTCGTTTGGCTTCTTCTAAGTTAATGCCATCCGAAGTGCCCAATGTTTTGGCAAAAGAGTTGGGAATTCGTGAGACAATTGCATGAGAATAACGACCGAAACCAACTGGAGGTGAAGACATCACTCAATCACTTCCAAAGCTTTAAATGCATTAAATCAACACTTTATTACAAAAATTTGTTCAGTCGATCACTGATTCAATACTTAAACGACTCATTAAATAGCTTTTCGACACAAATCGCTTTTAATCAAAACATAATTCACATAATTAAGAGAAAAATTGATTTAAATTTAGGATAAAATGATTGAATCAAAAGAAGAAACACTTCTCCTATATTTCACTTCGAAATAGCATTTGCTGTCAATATTTTTATTGATAGGACTAATCACAAACAACATTACGATTTTGAGAGAATTAAGTTTAAGTAGTTTTGAATTATACATGTTATAAATCTTTAGAAGGGGTTTGAAATTGCATTTAAATTGATATGTCTTTTATTAATGATTATTAATTTTTAATCATAAAGTATGACTCATTAATACAACAAAACATAAATAACGATACGATTTGACAAAAGTTGAAAACAAAGTGAAAATTTTGATTGATTTGATTGAAAGCACATGTCTTTGATTACAATCAAAACTAATTTAATTTAAACAATAAGTTCTTATATTGTTTTGCACTTATTTAGAAACAAAAATAAAGATGTCATCTCTGGAAGCGATTCAGAAGAAACTGTCCGAAGAAATCAGTAAATTTAGTGCTTTGCAAAAGTCATACCAAAAAACTCTTCATTTGAGACAACAATTGGATTCACAACTCAATGAAAACAATATCGTTAAAGAGGTATATCTTATTTATCTCTGATTTTGTACTTCATTTCAACGCTTCTCTCCACAGGAAATGGATTTATTAGAAGACGACGCAAAGACTTACAAAATGGTCGGACCGGTACTCATGAGTATAGATCTTAAAGAAGCCAAAGACAATGTCAACTCTAGAATCAAATACATAACCGAAGAGATGTATTAAAGTTTTACTCTAAATTTAATTCCAAGACTAATATTTTTTTGACAAATGATAGCAAAAGACACGATTCGGTTATAAGTGATTTGACGACACAACAGGAGAAACAGAAAGAAGTGGTTAATAAACTCCAACAACAGTTACAACAACTTCAGGTCAAAACTGCCGCTAAATCTTAAGACATCCGAAGGTTTTAATAATTTTCTATTCTGTTATCAATTAATTGCTGTCTTTTTTAAACATTTATTTTGAACTTAAATATTGCGGAAAATAATAGATTTAAATATAATTAAGTTCTAAAATGCTCTTAAATTATGTCTGAATTTTTACAAATAACTTATTTCATTATTCAATTAATTATACATTTTTGAGGTATTTATATAATAATCAGTTTAATAGTAAGCTTTTTGTCCGACGCTTTAATACCGGGTTTTTAGTCCACAATCGATAGGAATACCAATAAATAAATGTAAATAATATATAAAATTTGATTCTTAAGTCGAGAAACAGTTTACATGAAAGTTGTGTCGTCTGTTTCAGTTTTATTGGTCGGTTGAGTCCTCGACTGAAACAATTCTCGAATGAGAGCAGACTTTTCCCGTTCTAATTGAGTGATTCGATCACATTTTTTGCTCACCTCTTCAGTAAGCATACGGTTTTGTTCTTTGAGTCGATTCACAAGATTTGGATTAACTACAAACTGTTGTTGTCTGTTGGGATCTGGTCTGTTGACCTGTGCGCTTATGGGCCTAATCGCTAAATTCATATGTATTGGGAAACCTCTTTCACTATCAAAGAGGGCCGACAAGTGTTGATTAACATTGAATATTCTGGCAGCTTGGAAGTTTATTCGCTCCTGATATGCATCCAATGTATAATCAGCCGGATATGTACCCACTTTAGTTACACAACTAATTTTATCTTGAATAATGGCTATTTGTCGCAAATACCAATCCCGAGCTCTATCTATTCCCTCCAACCCTTGAAGAAATAGACTCCTCTCCTGTTCGAACTGTTGTATTCGTCTGATCTGTAAGAAGAGAATAAATGTCACAAAACTGATTCCAATATATAATTATACCGAATAGAAATCGATTCCATTGGATCCGACGGTATGTCTTCGCGGTTCCCTTCTCTTATTAGCTGCTCTCCTCATTGCGGGTCCATTTGGTACCATATTTTGTGGGGGAGGCATAAAAGGAACTAATTGTTGAAATCTGTTGCGATTTTCTGTATCATTTACGGCTAATATATTCTCTTTACTCCCGGAACTACCATTGCCTTCCATTTCGATGGCTTGTCTGCCAAGAACATTATCCTTCCAGCTCTGAAGTGTTTTCATAATACAGCTTTTTGAGAGCGCTTTTGCCGATTGAATCGGTGATCGGATCTGACGAACCACTTTTTGATTGCTGTGACCATTACTTTCCCGCAGTTTGACATCACTCTGGATGTGACGCATTTCATGGTTACCATTGCTTTTGATCATCAGTTGAGGCATACTTTTGGCTCTTTGGTAGTTGTGAGTGGAAGAGCTGTCAGAACTGTTGTAATCACTGTTGGCTCCATTTCTTTGGAATGACTGCGGAGGAACAGGTGAAACGGAAGCGGTTGGCTTTCTCTGGTTTAGACCCTCGAGCACTGGAAGAGATGAAACAGATGTCGGCATTTTATGTAATGAATAATATGAATGGGTAATTATCCTCGGAGGGGATTGATGTGGGGGTACAGGAGGTGGAAGGGAAGGCACTGATCCCGGCCGAGGTGTTCCCTCTATTGAGCCTGGACTAGGAAGGAGTGGAGGAGGAGCTGATAAGGCAGGTGGTGGTGGTGGTGGCAGTGATTCGATACCGTTGTTATTGTCGTCATTGTTGGTGATATCGACTTGATTTTTAAGAAGACATAACTTAATTCCAGCGCAGAATCGATCGAAAGTAAGTAAACCATTAGGAAGTGTCACTTTTGACAGACAATTCATAAGTCCTTTCGGGAAAAATGGGTCGGAGTCATCCTCTTCCCATTGAGAAGCGATATCAGTGAACCTGACTGAACCCGTGCCCATACTGTCCATCACATCAAACAATTCATGTAAAGCATTAACAAACTGTTTAGACATTCCATATATGAATGGATTTTCATCGTTCACTTCTGGCATTTCTATCATTTCCATCATTGGATTCATTTACGATATGAGTTATAAATCGATTTCATATCAAATATATATTCACTTTAATCGATATTTTTAATTATTTTGAAGGTTTAGTTCACAAAAAAAAGTTAACAAAAACTTTTTGAACTCATTTTGCGTCAAATTATGTTATTTATTGTTTTGAACTGAATTTGGTATTTAATTGTAAATAAGAAATAATTTGACACAAAATCTGTTGGCTTTAAACTTTCAAAATCTGACGAAAAGTCCCAAAACAGGTATAGACTCTTTTGAGTATTATATTGGAGGGCAGGTGCTATTGGCTTATTTGGGACTTCTATGAAGTCGAGCTTTTAGTTCAATCGCTGTTCTCTGAGAACAAAGATGTATTGGACTCAACCAATAGTTAGGTTGTGCTCTTGGGTTGGGTACACAACTTTATAGCTCTTGTAGCTCAGGCTAACAATAAATGGGTCACTTTCTGACAGACTGACTCATTCTAATCATTTCTCTTCACCAAAATATAAAAAAATGAAAGAAAAAACAATAGCCTTATAGACAACAAAATGACTGTAATCTGAAGAAAAGATTCTCAAAACGAGTCAAAAGTGAAATGAAAAACAAGTTTTGTGTAATTTCTTTCACATCTTTGAGTCTTTCAAAACTCATTCATCTGAAGAAAATCTGAAGTCAATTCTTGCAGAAAACAACACTTTTTTCTTTGATATCATTGCTATCCAGAAAATTGGAAGAACTTGTATCCTGGCAATACCTATAATTTGATGTCATTTCTAACAAAAGTCATTTTGAATCATTTAATATATTCATACTTTTGTATAATCTATTCTGAAATCAATACGTGAAACAAAAGGCGTTAAAATAAATGCAAAGATATTCATAAAAAATGGAAAATCAAATTCAGATTTCCATAGGTTTTGGTTCATTTAAAACCCGTTTGAAAGCATCGATAAATGTTCTTAAATCTCAACTTTCAAAATAACTTTAATTAATTCAATGCAATACACTTTATATCGTTTTCTTTCCAAAAAATAAACGTTATTTGTGAACGAAATACAATTTTACCGGAATTTCAGTCACAAAAACAAAATAATTTTCATCAAAAACGTCTAAAATGGGGGCAAAAAGTATTTTATTGTGGAAATTGTGACTCCATTTTGGTTGATATTGTGGTCCGATTTTTTTTGTTTGAAATAATTAATTGTCTTATATTAAAAGACAATTAAATTAAAAGTATATATAATTCAACTAATTTTCAATCATTTTATATTAATATTTAAAATGTAAGTTAAAAATAATAATTTGCTGTAATTTTAATTAATTTCTAACCAAAAAATTTATCAATTTTTAGAAAATGAATCGATTTGGCGGTCAATCGAGTCCATGGGCTTCAGGAGCACCACCGATGTACGGACCCAACAGTGCTCCGCCTCCACCCCCTCAATATGGAGGTCCACCAGCATATGGTCAGACAGCCGCCCCCTGGAATGTTCAACCACAAATGCGTCAAACTACCGGCGGTTGGGGGGCTCCCACACCTCCTATGCCCCCAATGCAACCCCAACAGCGTAGACCCAATTTCAATATGAGACCCGTGAGTCACATCCTTTTTATTTACATTGAGTTTAACTCAAATGTCAAATCTTCAGCCAATGTCTGGTCCGACCGGCAAAAGAGGAAACCAGGGATGGGATGGACCGCCTAACAAACGATTTAATAAACAGGGAGGTGGTGGTGGCGGCGGCGGTGGTAATCGTGGAGGACAAGGAGGCGGAAATTGGAGGCATAACAATCAAAACAAACAAAACCGTAATTTCAATAACAGAAACAATAATCGGAATAATAATAATAATCGGGAATTGAATCGAAGCAAACAAAACGACACACAATTAGAGAGAGTATGTCTTATGTCTTATTTTATTTAAATCTCTTTTATATATATATTTGCATTGATTTGCGCTCTTATTTCGCGATTGAATTTATTAAAAACTAATTTTCTTATTTCTAAACAAAATACTCGAAATACAATCAAAAGTGAATTTCTAATAAATATCAACGAAATTCACTTAAAACCAAGTCTTCGGCCGTAATATTAATAATTAAAGCGATTTTCAATTAATAATTTTTATTCAATACTTAAATAACTGAGGATTACCTAAATTTGTGATATTTTAAAGGTATACCAAAATTGTGATCTCAAGCACTGACCGATAGATTGAAATCTTTTAGTGATTTGCAATCAATTTTAATCAAATATTTGATTTCAATTCAAAGCATTGGATTTAATGAATAGGAATTACATCAAAAGTGAATCTTCAAAATATCTTTAATAAGAATTGATAGAAATGTGAGGATTAAGCGCACAATCCATCAAAACTAATGAATAAAATGATTTATAACTAAATCAAAGCACAAGCACTGATTCTATGCCAACGTATTTAACGATTAATTTTGATGAAACGAATGGATGTGTGACCTAAATGTTGACACTTTTTTCGTCAAAATATATATTTAATTTCGATTTACACACAGTATTGACGGAAACCGCTATTTGGATGGTATTCCCCTCTCTTTCAACTGTTAATCGGTACGTATTTTTCAATATTATTTGATTTAATTTTTGATAAATTAATTGGAATTTCCTGAATATATTGATAATTGTTTTTGATTTCGCAAATAATATATAATTTTTATATAAATTGAATGAAAATTATTTCTTTTGAATGTTTATATAAATTGATTTTAACTGATATTTAATTTAATGAAATTTTTTATAAAATATCTTAATTGCAAAGAACTAATTGATGATAATATGTGTATCACTTATTTTCCAGAAAGGAATTCCCAAATAGAATAAGATCTGTCGATACCGTCGACACTGGACTC
Organism: Eupelops torulosus; assembly: GCA_034699185.1. Classification (NCBI taxonomy): domain Eukaryota; kingdom Metazoa; phylum Arthropoda; class Arachnida; order Sarcoptiformes; family Phenopelopidae; genus Eupelops; species Eupelops torulosus. The sequence goes on from JAQGCE010000585.1 coordinate 8,056, forward strand.
AGCAATGCATAAACTGCCAGCCCTTCTATGCCTACATTTGCAGACAATTCATGCAATCATTGAATTTTCGTATTTATTGCTTTAAATACGAACCAAACTTTTGACTATAGTTTGATTGATTGATAACATCAGTGAAGGGCTGGCGATCATCACAAGTGACAAAACTTTTGAGAAATTCTGTTATTAATAGTGAAAAACCGTTCACTCGAACCAAAAACTATTCGATTGTTTTCACAATTCTCTCATTTGAGTAATTGATGACTAAAATGAATAAAAACGATAAACAACTCAAATGACATAAATATTGACAACTATTCGATCAATAATTGAATTGATTTCAGAAATTGAATTCCTTTTGAATTAATGGAAACTCCGATTCGAATAACTTTGAAATATATCTATAATTTGTGCCGTGAATTACAAGAACTCATTATTAATTACAATAGAAGACAATTCTTGTATTGTTTATATAATTTTAATATTGAATCTAAAAATTGATGATTTGCTTAAAATATTTCAAATGTTTACTAAAAAAGATATATTAAAAGCTCGCGATTTCATTAAATTATTATTAAATTGATTTATTTTTTCACAGATATATTCATTTAAATCTATATTTAGTTTAGTTTTATTTCTGTTTATATGAAACCAAATTAATCATTGATTTGTTCTGAATATTTTCAGAGACAACAACACGATTTGGCTCAAAAAGCCGCCGAATCTCTTGAAAAGAAGGTAGGATTCATTCAGTTATAACTGGATTATTCAATTTATTCATTAATTAATAGGAATATCCTATTGAAACGAATGTCGCAAAATCAGATGACGACAAAACAAAGAATCTGGACATCGATTCTTCACAAGAAAAGTATTTGTTGGCAGTATTTGGTTACGTTTGCCGTAAGTATTCTCAAAATATTATTTTAAATGATCTGCGATTCAGGAAATTATCGAATGTTTGCAGAGGTGTGTAATGTATTCTTGAAGGATAAGAGTTCTCGTTTTGACCACTGCCACACCGATGAACACTTGAATAAATACAATGCCGCTGAAGAGGAAAGAATAAAGAAAGAGGAATCGGATAAAAAAGGTTCAGACAATCAAAATACAAATACAAACGAAGAGACGAATAAAGTACAGAATAAAGTGATTGAAAACTCCACTGAAACTAAAGAAACTCCAAATCAAGAACAGACTGAAAATGGAGACAAAGCTGAATCAAAAGAGAGTATTTCAGAACAAAATAATACAGAAAATAAAGAAGTAAATAATGAAAAACCTACTGAAGAGCCAAAGATTGAGACTGTCCCTCAATTGGAAGGTTAGACAAAAACGAAATACTATGAAAAATTATAAATTTTAGTTATATTTTGAGTGCCTTTCCTTTTAATTTTAACAAATATTTTAATAAATTTCTATTTGTGTTAAACAATTGTATTGTTTTGTGTCAATCGTTAGAAAATAAAACTGAAGAAAAGGCAATCAGTGCTGACCAGTCGACTGAGGCCTCGGATAAAACTTGTGAATCCAATCCCCCGACAGGTGCTACAGAAACAACCCCCGTCCTTGATTCTCAACCCACTCAGCCCACTCAGCCCACACCCCAAACGGATAACAATTCTTCCACAGGAAATACACAACAAAATACAGGATATCAGAACAGAGGTCGCGGCTACCAAAGAGGAAGAGGCGGCAATCAGGGGCGTGGCCGCGGAGGTGGTGGTCGAGGACGAAATCGCGGTCGCGGAAGGAGATAAGACTATTTGATCACCAAAACTGCACTGCATTTGTCTCTGATCTGAGTTTTAATTTGAGATTTATTTTCTCTTTTATTTATACATTCATTTGAAGCCAATATATGAATAGGTTTTACAAATCATTTGTATTTTTAAAACTTTCCTCAAAAATGATTTAATCATAATTTAAGTATTTATATCCAAAACTGAGTTTATTTTCAAACAATTTTATGATTTTATTTTATTTTCTTAATATTTTTAGATAATTATTGAAATGAAATGCTTTGCAAAACATTAGAATATATTAATTATTAGTGTTTGTGCTGTTAATCCGTGTTCTGTGCCGTCGGTCCTAAATTTTATATAATTTTGCAAATATCGGTGAAAATCAATCGATTATTTCATTGAATTTTCCATTAGATTAATACTTATATAACATAACATTTAATGTCTTTTCTTTTCTCTTGACCTCTGATTTCGGTTAAGAACTTCTGTAATCATTGAAAATATAAAAATGAATTTTATTTCGATTTATTAGAATTGAGTGCTTTTTCTTTGATTGTCGGGAAATCGATTCCATTTCGAGGTAATGGAGAACTAATCAGTGGCGACAATAAGAGTGCTGACAACCAATTTGGTCCCAAATTTTCGACAATATTTGACTTATAATCTCCTAAATTATATTGAATTATAGATTTGTTCTTTTCATGAGTGGTCTGATTATTGATTAGAAGCATTCCGTGATAGTAGAGGAGTGCCGTCGCAAACATAAATCCGCAAAAATCGATTATTGATATAAAAGTCCAAATCATTACATTAAATGAGATTTTGCCGAACAACCAAAAGGGGAACGGAAGCAAATGGTTAAGTACTGTCATCCAACTGAATCCACCCAAAGCTTGCCATATAAAGAACTGATTCAATAAAGTAGAATACAATCCGCCGATCGATATGTAAATCAATAATCCGTAATAATATCTTTCAAATTAATAATAACTTTACTTTAATTTATTGTTTTAATAGATTTGTTCGGAAACTATACCTAAAGTTCTTATAACCGATACAACAGCCACTGAAGACGCAGTGATGGTCTCTCTTCAAAACGCATTTATCACAAATATGACAGTGAAAGGAACGGGGTGGAGAGTTGGCCTCACAGGACGGGCAAAATCGCCAATTTGGCTTAAGGACGGACGGCAATAGAAGACCTGAAGTGGTGTTTTCGGTTGTCATTAAATAGTATAAATTCGTCAATATATTAAATAATATGAATAGACCGGCACTTATATGAAAGTACTGAACCGTCACATCAATGGTATGGATGTGTGGTATCACAACTAAAACAAATATTTTGTTAAATTTTAAAATTATTCAATAAATAGAGTAATACTTTGAACTTCAAATAGAAAGGTTGAGACGACAGCAACCAATAGGAAACCGGTGGCCACTAAATCCGAAAGATTCTTTACTTTTAATTTTGTGAAAATATCCATTAAATTGAATAAAATTAAAGCCTTTAAAACAATTAAAGGAATGGACGGCTATTCAAATGTCAAACGAAGTTATAATTTATATAAACTATGGAAACATTGGAGAAGAGTTCGTAAAATGTCATCAAATGAATCGATGATTTAAGTTCTTTAATTAACCCAAAGATTGCATGGGCAGTTCAATTTGACATTTGTCTGCTTCAATAT
>JAQGCE010000586.1:0-11487 GCA_034699185.1 Eupelops torulosus
ATGCTCAAATTAAAGGTTACATGCTCAAATTAAAGGTTACATGCTCAAATTAAAGGTTACATGCTCAAATTAAAGGTTACATGCTCAAATTAAAGGTCCAATTTATTCTGAAAAACAGATTTTCTTTGTTAAGAATTAAATTTATTAAAAATATTTATTGGAATCGTTTAATAAGGATTTGTTGACATTATTTGATTAAACTTATAAATAATTATAATATAATCATATGATGTGTCAAAACATCAGATTTCAAGTAATTTAAGACTTGAAGTGCAATAAAACATAATTATTCCATAAATAGTTCGAAAGTTTTAATTTATTTTCACGCAATCTATCAAATGATAGAATTATTTTAAATTTAAGAAATTAAGCACTTTTTCAATGAAATATGGACTTAAAGATCAAGGTTATATATTTATGGTTTGATGGCTTTATGTCCTGTTTTTTAATAGATTTATATTCAAATATTAGAATTTGAGTTCAATATTAAATGAAAATTTATTGTTTAATGTTTAGGACAACCCTTCAGACTTTTCCTACTTTTTTGACACATCCCGCCGTCGGTGTTGTAATTTAGCCCCCGAACGGTTTGTTAGCGACAGCTCAGGTCTTCAGAGCGATGTACTGAATGCTCAAACGATTTCAAACCAGTCAACAGAGCCTCAGCTGACCTCTCAAATGGATATGTTTAGTGTTGGCTGTGTTTTGGCTGAACTTTTCTCAGACGACGCGCCGAACGGAAATCTTTTCGATTTGGCGGATCTGTTGTCCTTCAGACACAATCAATTCTATCCACAAAAAGCATTAAATTCTATATCAAATCAAGAAATTAGAGAATTAGTCCAGAATTTAATCAGTTTAGACCCAAATGTACGTAAACTTAGTCAACAAATATTAACAGAATTGAGTGGTTCGGTGTTTCCTAAATATTTTGACACACTTTACGACTATTTGCGTCAATTGGTTCGTCTGCCGCCCGACGCAAAGATTATACGTCTTTCTCAAGATATTGACGGACTGTTAAACTCTATTCTTAATGACGAATCGCACGGACTGCTAATGCTCTTAGTTGTGATAACATCGACAATGCGTGGACTCAAACATATTCACTGTAAGATTTTAGCGCAAAGGTTGTGCTGCTTAATAGCTGAGTCTTCACCTGTTATGTCCGCTTTTATTACTGACCGTCTTTTGCCTTATTTGTTGCACTCATTGAGTGACTCCGACGCCAGAGTTCGAGCCGAAGCCATCATATCTATTACCCTCAGCTTAGAACAGGTCACTAATTTGCCTCAAAGTGATAACAATGTCTTCACTGATTATATTCTTCCAGTTTTGGTGAGTTTTTAAAAAAATTAATTTTATTCTAATGTTTGGATGAAAATCAGTGTCAGATAGTTTCGGACCGTTCGGTATTCGTAAGACTAACTCTGGCCTCAAATATCAGCCGTTTATCCAAAGTTGCGCTCAATTTCCTGAACCAATCGTGTGATCAGAACTATGACGAAGAGTTGTCACTACTTCACGACTCATTCCAAATGATTGTCTCACAATTGCTGACGGATTCAAACAATTGTGTCCGAAGAACACTACTTTTGACACCAGACAGTTGTGCAAATCTTTGTGTCTTTTTCGGTCGCCATAAGACCAATGAAGTCATTCTGAGTCATATCATAACTTTCCTTAACGATAAAGTAATACTCAAATTAAAATAGTTATCATTTATTAATTGTAATTCTGTCCATCGAACAGAACGACTTCCAATTGAGGGCCTCCTTCTTTGATAATATAATAGTAATCGCGTCTTATTTGGGTTCTCAGTGCTCACCAATTCTTCAGCCACTCCTACAACAGGGACTTTCAGACGCTGAAGAAGTGATTATTTATAAGACAATCGCTTCTTTGTCTTCACTCATAGAACAGGGTTTGTGTCAATTATTGAAACAATAGAATCAAATTGAATGACATTTTTGTAATTTATAGGTTTACTCAACAAAAGCATAATATTCGAGTTGGTTAGAGAGGCGTTTCCTCTTTTAGCGCACCCGAACCTATGGATAACTAATGCATTGATATCATTAGTGCTGACTCTGTCCTCACGTTTGTCTTTGGCTGACATTAACTGCAAAATAAAGCCTTTAATTGAAACCAATCTGCAGAGGAATATCCATTCTCTGAAAAATGCGTCACTTCTTTTGGATTCAATTCATGCACCCATTCCTCGAACTATTTATGAATTGATTTTGAGTTCGAAGTTAAATATCGATAAACTATTTGAGTGTTTGGCGCAGAGGAAGGCCTTGAGAACAATTCCACGCCACCATCAATCGGTGATTGTATTTGAAGATGCGCTCTACACCCGACTCACTCACGAAGGAATGACTGACCAAATTGAAGACCAATTGGTTTCGTTATCAGATCTGATCAAAAAAATTAATAAAAACAAAAAGAATTTGAATCCGAAGAAAGTTTTCGCAAATATTGTTATAAACAAAAGAAATCCAAACCGAAAATGTTTTAGTGTTGTTCTTCGCGATCACAACATTGAAAAGGTGGCCACAAAAAGACAGACATCAACTATGAATGAGGAATGGCTTCATATGTTTGGATCAAATGCCAAATTAATTTCATCTAATGATGAAGAAGTCGAAAGTGTGATCCCTGTGGCCACTGAGGCCCGAGAGTACGACCAGTCGCACATCCAGTGCCCGCCCTGTCATAAAGAGATTAAGAAACTGATTCAACACAAGAAGAGTGACTACAATCCTATTGTGAGCATCAAATGTTCGGTTTCGAGTCCTTTCAAACCTAAAGGAATATTAGTGGCACACCTTCACGAACATGAGTCAAACGTGAGAAGACTGCTCAGAGTGGGTGATTCCAGCCTTTTTGCCTCCTGTTCCAGTGACGGCACTGTCAAGATTTGGGACTCGTCCAAAATGGAGGGCAAGAATGTAATGAACAGATCGAGACTCAATTTCATTGCTCAGTCATCGCTCAATCCTCAGTCCATTGGAGGAATGGCTTATTGTAAAGACTATATAATCACTTACACCAACACTAATATCGTTCACATCCTTGAAATCAATTCGAGTTCTTTTCGAATGAAACTTCTCAACAGTTTTCAAGTGATTCCAGACATAAGCGGTTCGACAATCACTGACGTAACGTCTCTCAGCACAAACACATTCGCAATATCTCTCTCCGATTCATCGATTCTGATCTATGACTTGAGAAATCTTCAGTCGATTTCAGAATCTGAGGTCAAACCAATTTGGAAGTTGAATATCGCGGCTCACGAGAGGCTCATTACATCAATCGATGGCAATGAATTGGTGTTGTTTTGCGGGACATCGCGAGGACTACTCATAACTTTTGACCTGAGGTTTCTTTTGAGGGCAAACACTTCCTCATATCCGACACAGAATAGAATTAGACGAATAAAACATACGGAGGAAGGACTATATTCTTCGGGTAATTCACCAAAATCTCAAATAACATATCTATTGATTATTTATTTGATTCTAAGCTCATGGAAACTGTGAAGTGACTCTTTGGGACTGTGAGACCGGATCCAGAGTTAAAACATTGTGGGCAAGCACTGCACCACCCCTCTCACTAACTCAGGTATTAACTGCCTTTTCCATTATTTATCAACAAATTATTGATATTTGGTTTTATCATTGATTATAGGCTTCTCCCCATTCAGTTCTGGGAATGTTAGTGACAAACACAGGAAAGGACTCTTCGATTATTACTTCGGGAACTGATATGAGAATACGTTTTTGGGACTTCACAACTCCTGAGAGGAGTTACATAATCAGTGATAACGCAAAAAGCAATCAAAGCGTCAAATATTCGGCAAAATTTATTGAAGGAATTCAAGTTATACAGGAATGTCAGGAAAGCCCTCAAATGGCCGCTCAACAGCACTCGTCTTGGGATCAACAAGTGGTGAGTCCATCGCACAGAGACTGCATTACAGACATAATTCGAGTCAACCATTTGCTGGTCTCTGCCAGTAGTGATGGTGTCGTCAAAGTATGGAAATGACCACAAATTATAACAATATTTAAAATAAATTATTTTTAAAATAAAACTTAAAGACCTCCCAAACCTCCCAAACAAATATATTTAATGTTAACAAATTCTTCGACTCCGAAGTGGGAGCCCTCACGTCCCAGACCTGACTCTTTGACGCCACCGAAAGGCGCCTCACAGGTCGATATGATTCCCTCATTTACGCCAATCATTCCAACACTCAATCTCTTAGCGACTCTCCATATTTGTGGCAAATCATTTGAATAGAAATAAGCTGCCAGTCCTGCGCGGGTGGCATTCGCTAATGATAGCACCTCCTCTTCGGATTCGAACCTAATTATAAATAAAATATAATAAATAAATAAATTATTTAAAGTTATATTATATTTGATTTAAAAGTGATATCTTATAAACAAATTAAGTTATAATTCGTTAAATTATAATAAATTTTTTGTTGTTTTTATTTTTAATATTTCAATAAAAGTAAAGATAATTACCTATAAATTGGAGCCAAAGGTCCAAACGTTTCTTCTTTTGTAAACATCATATCTTTATTGACTTCTGTAACGATAGTGGGCTCAAAAAAGTTGCCACTCATATGATTTCCCCCACTATGAACATTAGCGCCCTTTTCCAGGGCATCGCTTATATGCATTTTGACTTTTTCGACTGCATTGGCGTTAATTAGAGGGCCGACAGTTGTAGTACTGTCTCTGCCGTCGCCAACAATCAATTCGTCGCTCATTTTTTGAGCCAATTTGGCCACAAATTCTTCATAAACTGGGTTCTGCACAAAAATTCTGTTCGCACAGACACACGTCTACAATCAAATCAAAGACAATTTTATTATTCATTTAAGTCATGTCCTGTCTATACCTGTCCTGCGTTTCTAAATTTTGAGGCCATACAGCCTTCAACAGCTTTTTCGATGTCTGCGGACTCGAAGACAATGAAGGGTGCATTTCCTCCTAATTCCAAACAAACTCTTTTGACATAAGGAGCCGATTGAGATAATAAAATTTTTCCGACAGTTGTCGAACCCGTGAATGAAATGGCACTGACATCGGGTGACTCACAAAATACTTTGCCAATAATTGGGGCCTTTTCGCCAGAAGAGGGAATAACATTTACGACACCCTTTGGTATACCGGCCTCTTCGGCTAATTTGGCGATTGCAAGGGCAGAATAAGGCGTATCCTCTGCTGGTCTCAAAACAGCAGTACATCCTGCGGCCAAAACGGCGCCCAATTTTCGAGTAATCATCGCATTCGGGAAATTCCACTAAAAGTATTGCTTTTGAGAAATATTCGACAAATTTTATATAATTTGGTTAATTACGGGAGTGATTATAGCAACGACACCAAACGGCTCTTTTGTATACATAATCATCTTTTGAGGCCACGGACTCTGCAAAAGCTGACCATTAATTCGTTTGGCCTCTTCTGCAAACCATTCGAAGAAAGAAGCGCCGTATGCTATTTCACCCATTGATTCTTTGATTGGTTTTCCCATTTCTAGAGTTAAGAGTTCCGCCAATACCTTCTGTCGGGACATTTGGAGTTCAAACATTTTCCTAATTAGTTGTGATCTGTATTTGGCTGTCGTTTCACTCCATTGTCTGAAAGCAATGTTTGCACTTTTGATGGCATCGTTTGTGTCATTCAGATCGCAATCATAAGATTCTCCAATCGGTTCCCCATTTGATGGGTTATAAACTTTGAATGTTTTGGTCGAAGACTGACGCCATTCGCCATCGATGTATGCTTTGGATTGCAATTCATTGAGAAGACTAACGGAAGACATGTTTCGAGTCAAAGGATTTCGATTTAATTCTCGAAAATTCAAATATGTTTTGGTATTCAATGTTTTTAAACAATATTTTAAACTTGATTTAAAGAAATGCATTTTTAATTTATGTCATAAACAGTGATATGAATATCAAAGATCAAAGTCAAGTGATTGAAAGGAAGGCTGTGTTTATATAACCATTTAATTCATAATAGTTTTTGTGATTAATTTTTATTAAATTCAATTGAATTGTAATTCAATTGAAAGACTGAATGTTTGGGCAAATAATGTGCGCAAAATTCAATGGATTTTAAAATTAAAAGGATTTCATTCAACACTACATTACGTCTAAGATTTGTATTCATTTTAATTAACTAAAACTGAATAAAATATTAAATACATTGCTCAAAATATTAAATAATATATCTATTTGAATTAGAGCTTACTGACTAGATTTTTGCAATTGATTTTAAACCTTTATGATTTATTTAAGCAAGCTATTTTTTGCATCATTTGTGTCTATTTTCAAAGCAGATGTCATGACGTCAGTGAAAACGCGGTTAAAAAAACAAAAACAAATTGTTTGCCACTAATTTGTTAATGAAAATTTGATTTTATTCTGTTTCAACTATTTTTAGTGTTTTCCTAAATTACCATGTCACTTAGAAAGTCACCAAGGAAGAAAGTGAAGTCGATTATTGTGACCAATAGTGATGAAGAAGTTCAAAAGATTGTCGATAAAAGTCATGAAAAAACAGTTCCGAAAGATTCAAAAGTTTTGACAAATGGTCTAAAAAATGGAGATATCAGTGACTCGAGTGATGATAACAACGATGAACCGATATCTCCCTTCAAGAATAAGACTGTCTTCAATGATAACTACTTTATGGCCCAATCGGTGAGAAATAAGTCATCGAAGAACTCGTTCTCAAAAGTTATGCAAAACTTTGATTTAAGTGAAGACAAAATCAATGAAATCATTGAAAATCAATTCATTGACGAAAGAAAACAATTACTCGACTCTTATATTAGTGGCAAAAATTTTGAGGAATGGTTTCAATTAATGAGGTATTACTTTATTTTCGTACTTTTATTACTTTTCTAACTTTGGAGGCTTTCCTTTGTTTAGTTGTGGTTTCAATGTTTTACTTTATGGGGTGGGCTCTAAACGCAAATTAATCGATGCATTTATCGATAAATGTCTTGAATCGGAGCACCACATCGTAATTAATGGCTTTAATAATGAGATAACTGTCCGACACGTAAGTCGTATTCATTTTTAAGTATAGGCTTTGATTTTGAAAAACCTTTTGAAAACTGATTTCTTGTTTTTAGATCACATCTGTTTTGAATGAAGTGACGGATCAGATAATTAATGATGAATTCAAAGTAATCGAAAAAATAAAAGACATTGATTTCGATTTATATCTTGGCATACATTCAATCGACAATATGTTAGCAACGAATCCAAAGATTAAAACATTTTTGTTTCAATTGGTATCGAAATGCAAACGTTTGCGTCTCATCGCAAGCGTTGATCACATAAATGGTGGTCTTCTTTGGTCAACCACCGAAACAAATGTCTACAATTGGATGTGGTTTAATGTCCCCACTTTTGAGTCTTATAATATAGAGAAGGCATTCACTACTGGCCTATCGCTGTTAAGCGGCTCAACCAAGAGTTGGACTCAGTCTCTGACCTATTCCTCTGTTAAACACGTTTACGATTCGTTGACATCAAACGCACAGAAAATATTTTTATTGATTTTAAACAATTTTGTTGACAAAACTGATTCTATTAATGGAATCGCTTTCAGTGATTGTTATATTCTCTGCAGAGAAGAGTTTTTAGTGAACTCTGAAATGACATTAAGGGCTCAAATTAGTGAATTCAAAGACCATAAACTTCTTAATTTAAAGAAAGGTTCCGACGGCGGAGAACTAATTATTGTTTGTATTGATAAAAGTGTGGCCCAAAAATTCATTGATAATCATAAATAAGTCAATAGTTTATGAAATAATCTATTTATAAGACATTAATTTAACATAAATTTTATTTTTAAATATTTCCAATAAATAACATAACATTGGCCTTGATATCACTTCCTGTAGATATATCCTGTTCAGTTATCTGGTAAAAAATTAATTCCTAATTTTTATGTATTTTCCCTCAATTTTTAATTTAAAATAATTTTTGTTAAAAATTAATTAATTGCATAAAAACTTCAAATGATTTTTATTTGAATTACTTATATAACTGTTATTCTGTAATAAAAGCTTATCTTATAATTAATTGAATAAAACTATTGAATTACTTAATATTGTTTTTATTTAGTAATTTTATCACAAATTTTTTGTTTATTTAAATTATAAGTCGATAATTGGGACAAACATCTGCTGAGAGCGACATATATTTCGGATGTTTTCTTAAATATAAAAAAGATGTGACTATTTTCTGGTAATTTGATAAACATTTTGAAAATTTAATTTTTAAAAAAAAACATAAAATTTAGGGATTGCTTGAAAATGAGGGGAAAAATGTGTAAAACCATCCCAAAAGTGACTCAACTCTGGCATTAAACGAGTTCTGAGTTTATCTTTCTTTGAACTCTACGAACAAATGTGAAGACAAACATAATATTTGATAAAAACCATTATTAATGCCAATAGAAATACACGCATTTCATAGATATTTATAAACTTATCCACTCTGTTATCATAAGTAAGACCCAGTGCTCGACCCATTCAATCATCCAAAGGAATAAAATGAAGAATGAAATTAAAGTGAATTAAGTTGAAGTGGAGGAGCTCTCAACTGACGCCTACATTTGCACACAAACTCAATAATAATTGTGTTTTTTGAATAAGTGTAGTCTATTTATTGTGTATTTCTTGTATTATCGAGCAATTCATGTCGAATATGTCAAACATATCATAAATGACTCATAAAATGACATTTCCTCAATTGAACTCAGACTAATGGTCACGTTCTCAAAGGACCTAAACTTTTATGAATATAATGGTAAACATCGTCTTATCGTTTGCTTTGGTCTCATAGTTCTCATAGTTCTGAGCATTTGTTTTGCTTCTCATATCACTAATAAATTACATTTACTTTTCATGCCTTCAATGCTTTTAATTTGTTGTTATCTTTAATTGATTTAGTTTTCAGTGTTTATTAGTTTTGGAGGGCGTTTACGAACAGTTAATAATCAATAATAATAATAATAGTATTTATTAAATGTAATCAATAAAAATGTCGACAAATAGTGTTCCGTCATATTTACAATTCATCGAAAGTTCACAGAAATTCATTTCACAGAACTATTTGTGGTTAAAAAATAATTACAACTTTCCCGCCGACACTATCATTGACTTTAAGACATGTCAAACAAGGATACCCTCCAACGATATCATACTCGTGGTATATCTGGCCATTGTTTGGACAATCTTAAGATATGCGACAACGGAGTACTTATTCAAGGTAATATTTATATATTCACTTCAATACTTTTATTACACATTTCTATTGAAACATTCATTTAAAAGCAAACCCAACCCCTCTTAAGAGCTTAGTTTAAGCCTAAAATTCCATTTAAATGAGAATTCTTGTGAAAAATCTTTTTATATGACTCTTAATAACTGACTTTCAGCCGTTCGCCCGTTTGTGCCGAATGTCCAAAAAAAATGAGGAGAAGTACCCGGAAAGTGCCTGGAAGTTCTCCTTCTATTTAAGTACTTTTATTGGCGCTCTTTATATAATTATGAGTCAAACAAATTATTTCGTTCGGACAGAACTTATTTGGAAGGGTATGTTCTCTCCATTTGATAACAAGTTTATAATTAATTACATAATATTTAACAGATTTTTCTATGAATGATATGATTCCCGAAAATATCCGAATTTTATATTTAATTGAAATGAGTTTTTATATGCATTCGATATATGCGGTCCTCTTTCTGGACGAGTGGCGAAAGGACTCGTTAGTTATGTTTATTCACCACATCATCACAAGTTCACTGCTCATCCTATCTATGGCCACAAAGTATGCATACCATAGACTCGCCTCTCATTTGTTGAAAACTAGACTCATATTTGAAACTCATATAATTGCAGAGCTCATAGGGTAGGAGTTCTCGTGCTTTTATTACACGACGGCTGTGATGTGGCTCTGGAGGGAACCAAATGTTTGCTTACTTACAAAACTAGTGGTCTCATCGGAAAACTCGTTGAAGTATTGACTGGAATCGGTTTTTTCTTATTTGGAAGTTCTTGGTATTTGAGGTTCAATGCAAACTTATTTTATTTAAAAGTCGGCTTCTTTTAGGGCTGTCTGTCGTCTGTATTGGTTTCCATTGAAAGCAATCTATTCGTGTTCTCAATATTTTAACGAAAATCAAATCAAATTTCCATTTATGTTAGTCTTGTATTCCATGCTTTGGATCATTCTTCTAATGGATATCTATTGGTTTACCGTAAGAACCACTCCTCCCTCATATAGGAACTCATATTAAATTTTGATATAAAATTGTACTTTCAGTTTATTGTCAAAATAATAGTCAATTTAATTTTGGGAAAGTCTCAAATCGAAGACAATCGCGAATACTCACCGAAAACAGTCCAAAACGACAAAAAATATCAAAAACTAACGAATGGTATCAACAAAAAAAGCAAATAAAACTTAATTTCAAAAGAATTGTTTATATTTTAATTCAAAAAATTTAATTCAAAATACTTTTAAATTTATTTTCATTGAATCTAATTTCGTAAAAAAGGAAGTGATTTGAAAAAAAACAGAAATAATAGGAAAACAAAATCAGAATATTATTCCAAATCTTAATCGCAAATGAATTAAATATTTTTATTTTCGCTCTTTTTTTGATTAATTGTTTTAATTTTATTGATTTATTTTCCAATAAAAAAAATAATGGAAACAAAAATCTTATTTTTCATTCAACTTTCAGTTAACAAATATTTTGAATAAAATTTTCAAATGATTTTAATCTTAATTTAAATCTTAATAATTAACTAAATTACAAATTAAATGACATTTAATTATTGAATAATTTAATATTTTTATTATTCTTATTACTATTGGTTTTAGTTTTTATTAGATTTGAGTGTAGGAGAGATTCAGTGATTCATTGCAGGAATATTGCAATTGCAAGGGAAGAGTGTTTCCTACACCGCCACTAAAAATAAACTATTCCAAGAATAAAAGTACTTACAATTTATACAATCGATTGACAGACATTGAAAATGGAATATACTTTTAGGTGAAGGATAACAGTGTCTTCCTCATGATATTTAGATCATAACCTAGACAGCGAAGGCTAAACCTTGACCCAGGACATCACAGACTGTCAGACCTTCAAATGGATTGGGCCTTGACTTAAATCATATGAAAACTTTTGACATTGAATTTGTAACTCATTTTTTCTACTTTCGATGAATGCAAACAATTGTTAAGTGAAACACAACTTAACGCAAGTCATAAATAGACTAATTATCGAAATGTTATTCATTTTTAATGAAATTTAATGTATTATCTCTCAAATATATTATTAATTCTTTAAATTAAATGAAACTTCTTGTTATTCACTCTCAGAATCTTAAGCTGTAATCAGTTGTTAAGTGACTTGTTTTTCATAAAAAGT
>JAQGCE010000587.1:0-11482 GCA_034699185.1 Eupelops torulosus
CCTTTTGTTTGATTTTAGGATTGAAATAGTGTTTGACATACAAATGAGAAATAAGTAATTGAAGTCCATTTTCTATAGTTTTGATGCATTGAAGCCATCGTGGCTTTGCCTTTTTTGTACCATGGTGCAAAAAGTCAAACTCATCTCTTATTCTGAGCCAATCACTGCTCAATGATAACTGTTTTGATTGGATTACTCTCCAAATCATGTAATTTATTATAAGTCTATGAAAAGCATAAAATTTTAAGATTTGTTGAAATTATTGCAATATTTTACTCGTTGTTTGTTTTGAATAAAAGTTTATTTAATTTTTTGATGAATGGAGTGTCGTTTAAAATGATTTCATCCGATTCTGTGATGTTCTCATATATGGCTGTCCTAATAATCCGGAGCCAATCAATCTTTAAAAAGTTAGAAATAAATCAAAAGTTGAATTAAATTTCAATTTTTATTTTACTTTTGGAGAGATTTTAATTAATTGACTGATTGTTTTCCTGCTGTAAACAGAACGGAAGTAATCCCTTTCCTCCCTTGACATTGAATCCTGTTATGCAATATATTATTATTAGTGCAAGATGATTTTAAACTTACATCAAGCAAAAAATCATCATTTGTATCGTGATCAGTTTCGTATATAATTAGTGTCAAGTTATGTCTCTGCTCTTTTGGGACTGAGATCTGCAAGTTTGTTAGTCAGGTTTTATGCTAGATTAAAATTTGATTGTTTTATACATTGGCCAAGTTGGTTTCGAATTGAATTATTGAGTCAATTATACTATTGTTTAGGTTTTGCTCATTTCCTAAGAGCTTTTGGAAACTTCTTGTAATGAGTTTCCGGTAGGAGTCGAAGAATATGTCTTTTTCCGGATTAAGTAAAGACTCTCTGCTCAGACCAAATGATGGCTGATCCAACTGTCCAAGAAACAAATTATTCTCAAATTATGTTAAGTCTATATTTTAATATTAAATATAACCGAAAGCACTTTTCTGGTGTTATTGCGAATATCTGTGGTCACCGTTAAGGAGAACAGCATATTATTTGTCAATCCCATTGTTCTGAGCTTTAGATACAATTCTGTCCACTGCACAGCTGTTATGTTGAGTGGCCAGTCCTTGTCTACAAGTTTTGCCAATATATCTGACAGCGGTTTGCTATCCAATTGATCGATAAGGTCTTCAATTAAATTAGAATGATCTAGCATAAGTTTTAGAAAAGTTTAATTTTAAGACTAACCTGTATTCATACAGCTTTGGTAGTAGTTTTTAAGTTTTGTCAGATGATCTTCTTTTGTTTGATTAGCTTGATCAATTTCATCTATTATACCTATAAATATTAACTATAGTCTGTATTTTCATTTTGTTTGTGTAAATAATAATAATCTTGTTAAAATCAAAGTTTTTGGGATTGAGTACCTTGATAAATAACATTTATTTTTCATTAATTCTATTTTTAATGAATGTCTTAAAAAAATTAAAACAATATTTTTATCCATTTATTTGATTTAAAACGAGTGAAAATATGTATTATTTAAATTGTAACTTGATACTTTTTAAATCACTATTTTATCAAACCTTTGATTCTTAAATTGACCTCATCTTGCAATTGAGTGAATGAATTGACTGATGATTTATAATCAGGTATTTTTGTGGATTCAATCCATTGGCCACAACTAAACTGATAGAAGTCATCACAAGGAGAGACACTTTCATCCATAGACTGTAGTATTTTTGAGGCTATCAATTGAATAACTTTTGAGCATGGTGATATATAAATTTTTTATTGCTTATCACCTTCCAAAACACAGGTCTTAGTTAAACAAACACTTTCTCCGCTGGAAATTTCACTGATATTTTCAAAACTAATAACTTTTTGCAAGTTTATAATATTAAGCAATAAATTACTTAATAAATAATATTTTTGACTCATTTTGTTAGAAATATTTATTAAAAACAAAATAAATGTTTTAAAAATCAATTTTTAAGTTTGTTTTGAAAGTGTTTTTAAATTTTCAAAGTCATTGAACTTTAATTTTAAGTCATCTCAGGATTTCAAAGATGAAATTTTTTGATAACGAGGTTAAACTTGTTTCTAATGTTTGAACTTTGAGTTAAATTCATTTTTAAAGCATTTGAAAGAAAAAATGATTTCAAATGGTTTGAGTCTTATTTTGTTGATCAGTGCAGTCAGTTGTTCCACAATTCTGCCGACTCAAGAACTGTCATCAGTGGTCAGGTCAAACATTCCTTTCGGCATATTATTACCCGCAACCAATTTTGAAGCTACTATTCCACAAACTATTCCACAACATTTGCTGAGTCTTCCAAGAACTGCCAATTTCGTTGAATTACCACCATCAATTCCTCTTCATTTGCTGTCATTCACAAGACAAGGAACAGTCGGATCACTAGCCATCCAACCATTACAAGTAATATCTGGATCAACATTGGCATCAGCACCAGTATCACCCGCTCAAAAGGTTCGCTTGAATCCAATTCAAGCAAGTCCTATTGAGACACCAGTCAGACAAACACAGGGACTTCAAACACCAGTGGTTCCTCGGACTGATTCCATTCCGCAGTTGGAATCGAACTCCAACTCAACCCTAAATTCAAACCAAAATTCTGAAAGTTTGAGTGCAAACAATGATTCAAATACCGGAATATCGACTCAAGAGGTTAACAGAAATTCTCCGCAAACTAATGAACAACAAATCACACCCGAAGTCCAAACATAGATAAAACAACAAGCTCAACAAATTCCGCGCGGTCTGCTACAACCTATTACTCAACAAAGAATCATACCTGTGGGACAGCCTCTCATTCAATAGAGAATCCAATCCCCTGTATCTCAAATTGGAGTTAAGAACCCATTAGGTGTTAATTATTGGATCTAATCATTGGCTCTGAGTTTATGTCTATATTTGACTAAAATTGAAATTAAATATTATTTAAATGTTTTTTTTAAAAATTCAACTAAAATGAACAAGTTTACACTGGATTAATAAAATTACATGTTTTTAATCAAAGTACCTTGATATATCTTTATTGTGATATCAAGAAATTAATTAATTAGCATGGTTATTTTAGTTTCTACCAAATGTTACATTTATTGGGCGGATTCATAGGTGTGCCCAAAGGACAGTTGAATGCCTCTGAGAATTCAGCTGAATTAGAGACCACCAAGTTGGTTCTGAAATGAGGTTTACAATATAAACTAGGTTATTTAAATATAATAATTAAAATATTCTGATAGTACCTTGCTCTACTTGGACTGTGCCCGTCATTCAAAACTAAAAGTTTCAAGAACTCATTGGTTGCTTTGGAACACCAGTGAACAGCTGAGTTTATCCAGAATAGTTGCTCTGGTGTATAATCAAGGGCGGGCAGCATAGCCTCTGGACCATATTGTTCGACGTAATTAAGATATGCTCGATAAGACTGAAGGACACCGCCATTGTCTGCAATGTTTTCTCCCTGAGTATTGACTCCATTAAGTTTTTGATTGGTTTCTATGAGTCTAAAGTTGTTGTATTGATTAATAATACACTTGGATTTTTCAGTGTATAATTGGTCCGTCTCATTGTCCCACCAGTTCCTTAGGTTTCCTATTGAGTCGAATTGTCGGCCGCCGTCATCGAAGCCATGGATTATCTCATGTCCAGAGATGTAAGCAATTGATCCGTAATTGAGATAACTTTAAAAAATTCATTTAATTTAATGCAAAAATCAATAAAAATATGAATACTTAGGCCTATCCTTATTGAAGAACACGCCCTGAAGAATGCCGGCCGGCATCAATACCAGATTTTTACCAGGGTGATAGTATGCGTTGACAGCGGCCACTGAACTGAGCTCTCGCCAGCTGTCAATCAAATTTGATTATTATTTTCTCAAAAATATCATTTGTTTTATTTACTCAAAGGGGTCGACAGTTTCTCTCAATTGTCTGATCTCCATATCATTTGACCACTTTTTTATTCGGGCATTGTTTCCGAAGTAGTCTAATGAGTCCATTCGTAACTTATGCCAAGACAATTAATGGGTAAATGATAGGTAACTTCAAGATAAAATACTCACTCCTTTGTAATATTCACTAATTATGGACTCATTTAGCAGTTCGTTGGGATATCCGACTAATAGCTTCATATTATCTAATTTTTTCAAAGCTTCGGTACGGGTCTTGTCGGCCATCCATGTGTTTACATTCAAACTCCTTCTGAATTCTTTAACAACATTTGTGAACATTTCTGACGCCTTTTTAATAATAAAAATTGTTTAATGAAATAATGGATAAGATTTTGATTACCTTTTCTTTGTCTTCATCACTGAAGAAGTTGGTGACATAAAGATGAGATAATGCGATACCAAATGAACTTTGAACCTTTGAAATGCACGTTTCCCACCTTGGTGCTCGTCTTTTAGTACCTGATACTATGGAATCAAACTTTTCCTTCAATAAAAGCCAGTCTTCGTTAAGAGTTGACATCTTATTCCTTACAACTCTCCACAGCATATAATTGACCAAGAACCTATTTGTAACAAAAATGATGAATTTAAAAGGTGCTAATTAAGTAGCAAGATTATTTTACCGATTGCTATAATCCGGTAGAAATTCGTTTAAGTATTTAATATATTTTGTGTCAAATAAAATAATTTCCTCCTCTTCTGTGATATTATCAGAATTTAAATAACCTTTGATTAATTTGATCCAGTTAATCTGTAGAGGAAAATATTTTAATCTAGCTATTTAATTGTACTAGGCTAACATTAGGAGCCATTTTTGTCAATTGCTTGATTGTAGTCTTGTTATAAATGGCAGTCATATTACGCCTCAATTCTTTAGCCATTGATTTCTTTAGGAGAGAAATTTGAAATTTAAAGTTAATCTTGCTAATTAACCTTGCATACATTAGCCATTAAAGTTTCAAAATTAAAAATCTCATCGGCTGTTAGGTCGGGGCTATTAGACTTTTCACCCAATTTTAAAGCAGAACTGGCGATCAAATTTTTGTATGCCTTCACTGAAGGGTCATTCGGTCCTTTGAGCACAGAATCTCTACTTCCCAGTCCAAAAGAAGGTTGGTCAATCTAGATTATAAGTAATTTACCTTAGAATTTGAAAAGATAGAAGAGATTTACAGTTAATATTCTTCGAGAGTTATCAAGGAGGTCAGTATCTATAGTAATTGTGAAAAGGACAGAAGGGCCAAGTCCAAGTTGTCGGAGCTTCAAATAAATGTCTATCCACTCGAGTTCTTTCTTCTTTGTCTTGGAAACGAGAGGCCAATCACCGAATTGTTTGAACACATCGCGTAAAGGCTTATCCCCCAACTCTTCGAGACGGGCTATAAGATGTAGAATCACCATGCTTATTCTTAAATGGTGAAAATTTAATAATGTAAGGCAGGACTCACTTGTGTTGAGGCAACTTTTGAAATACCTTTTTGTATTTTTAATGAAATCTCGAGACTCAGTCTTAATGTTTGTCTTTAAAATCAAATCTAAAGGAAATAAAAATTTTATTTACAGTTTAGGGTTTTTTTTAAAAAATTGCTAAATAATAAACAATGAAATTTTGTATACCTTTTAGCTTAGTGTTGAGCTCATCCTGCAAATCACCGAATCTGTTGACATTAGATTTATGGTCCGGTAATGGTTTGTTTTGAATCCATTTCCCACAAACAAACTTATAGAAGTCATCACAAGGGGAGACATTTTTGTCGATTGAATTTATCAGTTTTGCCGCTGAAAAAATCGAGTAAACCTCTAACAAATTATTCTGGGTACTATTATTTACCTTCAACAACACAAGTCTCAGTTAGGCATACTCTGTGTCCAGGCACACTCCCTGCTCCAATTGTTTTGATATTTGCTCCAATATTAATTATTATGAATAAATAAGCCAGATCTTTGAATGATGACATTTTAAAGTTTAATTTTGCAAGATAATTTTTTTCTAGAGATCAAGTTTGTTTTCAGCCTGTCCTCAGACTCTCTATCCCTCTCTAAACCAGAAGTTTTTTTTGTTGTTTACCGAACTTTAAACCAGGAAAATAAAATTTTGACTCGTTTTAGATACAAGTTTTACAGCGATTAAAATCAAGTATTATATACAGGATTCAAGTTTTCTTATCACTAGATCATCTCAGTGTTGGGAAAACCCTGATTAGCAATTAATCAATGTTTTTAAGTAATAACAAATTAAGTTTTCTTAATATAACGATAAGTATTGTTATTAAAAATGATGAATGAAATTGAAATTTAAGTTTTCTTTTTCAAATTGTGAGCTTGGTCACGTAGGAATAAAGATGAAAAATGAGTAAACATCAATTTAAGCATCATATATTTACCTTATATTACCTAGCTAATATTTTATCCCATTATATTGAATTAAACCTTAAAATTTCTGTTTATTCAATAATTTTTGGTGGGATTATCAAGTTAAAATTAAACACAGTTTAAATTGTGATAGTTTATTATCAAATTTTTAAAAATTTAATTTTGATTTTTCAAATATGTTAATAAATAAATAAAATTGATGCATGGTAAGTTATGGATTTTACCAAATGTTACATTTGTTGACCGGGTTCATTGGTGAGCCCACAGGGCAGTTAAATGCCTGAGCAAATTCTTCAGAATTTGAAACCACTCCGTTGACTCTGAAAAATTGTTTAATTTAAGACAGGCAATAAAATATTGATAGTTCTAATTTTTACCTTGGTCTGCTAGGACTATGTCTGTCAGTCATAACCTGGAGCTTCAGGTATTCTGTGGTTGATTTGGAACAGTATTGAACAGCAGAACTCATCCAAAATAATTGCTCAGGTGTATAATCAAGTGCTGGTAACATAAGCTCTGGTCCGTCCTGTTCAACAGATTTGAGGTATGCTCGATATGACTGAAGGATGCCGCCGTTGTCGGCAATGTTTTCCCCCTGAGTATTGATTCCATTAAGATTTTGGTCGATTTCTCTCATCGTATAATTATTGTATTGATTGACAAAACACTTGGCTTTTGCTGTATATAACTCATCGGTTTTGTTGTCCCACCAGTTCCTGAGGTTTCCTTTAGAGTCGTATTGTCGGCCGCCGTCATCGAAGCCATGGATTATCTCATGTCCAGAAACAAAACCAATCGAACCATAATTGAGATAACTTTTAATATTAATTAAAATTAAAGTTTAGTTAAGAGTTTTAAAATGAATTAGTAATAGATTATAATCAATAGATTTATACTTAGGTCTGTCCTTATTGAAGAAGACTCCCTGAAGAATGCCGGCCGGCATTACCACCAGATTCTTAAGCATATGATAGTAGGCGTTAACAACGGCTACAGAACTCAGTTCCCGCCAACTGTTTATCAAATGTTTTAATTTTTATTTTCAAAACTTAATATCTATTTCATACTCGTAGTGGTCAACAGGTTCTCTTAATTTACGGAACGCCATATCTGTGTACCATATGCTGAGTCGGACGTTGTTTCCGAAATAGTCGGATGAGTCGATTTGTAACTAAAACAACAAAAATATTTTTAAAACTTTTTTTTAAATTTTATTCAAAGGATATTACATTTTTGTAATATTCAGCCACTTTTGACTCATCCATCAGTTCATTAGGATATCCGACCAGGAGTCTCATGTTATCGATTTTCTTCATAGCCTCAGCTAGGGTCTTTTCACCCATCCATTTATTTGCTTCCAAACTCCTTCTAAACTCTTTGATAATATTTTTGAACATTTCTTCAGCCTTTTTGTGGCCAAAAAATTGTTTAATCAATTAATTATTCAAATGATTATTGAATTTAATTTTCATACCTTTTCTTTGTTGTCATCACTGAAAAAATTCTTGACATAGAGATGGGAGAGGGCTATACTGAGTGAGCCCTTTGTATTTTTAATACACATTTCCCATCTGGGAGTTCGACTTTTAGTGCCATAGATTACAAAATCAAACTGTTCTTTCAATTGATACCACTCCTCGTTAAGACCAGACATCTCTGACTCAATGACTCTCCATATTATATAATTAGCTAAGAATCTGATTAAAAATAAATTAGAAAAATAGGTGAGCTAGCTATTAAGCTTAATTACCTTTTACTATATTTGGGTATAATTTCATTCAGAGTTTTAATGAATTGAATGTCAAATAAAACAATTTCTTCGTCTTCTGTAATACCTTCTGAGACATCATTTTTAATGATTTTCAACCAATTTATCTGAGAATTAGAATTAATGTTTCAGAGGAAAGACTAATCTGATTAGGATTAAGGACTGGCTTACATTAGGTGCTAATCCCATAAGTTCCTTGATTGTGACCTTTTTGTAAATAGCAGATACGTTACGCCTTAACTCTTTGGCCATTGAACTCTAAAGATAAATAATTAATAAGCTAATAGATGACCATGTTATAATTACATTAGCCATTAAAACTTCAAAATCAAATAATTCGTTAACTATTGAATCGAGGGAATCGACTTTCGCTCCTAGTTTTAGGGCTGACTTATTCATTAAAGTCTTGTATGCCTTAATTGAAGAATCATTGGCTGGTTTGAGCACAGAATCTCTTCCTCCTATTCCATATGATGGCTGGTCAATCTATGCAAGTTTAAATATAATAATAACACTTATATTAAAGACCAGGTTATGTTTGTCATTATTACAGAGAGGATCCGTTTGTTATTGTTCTGAAAGTCTGGTGATATTGAAAGAGTGAAGAATACGGAAGAAGTGAGACCTCGTTTTCTGAGCTCCAATAGAATGTCAGTCCATTCGACTTCTTTCCAGTCTTCCTCCAAAACGAGAGGCCAACCGCCTAATTGGTCGATCACATCGCGCAATGGTTTGTCACCTAATTCTTCGAGTTGAGCTGTAATGGGTAATTGTTTGATTGACCATGACAAGTTAATAGGTTAAATATAGTTTACTTGTATTGACACAACTCTCGTAATATCTTTTAGCGTATTTTATGAATTCTCGCGGCTCTGACCTCACGTCTGTCTTCATAATCAGATCTGTTTGAATGAAATTGGTAATTTTAAAATCAAGTTTCTAACAAGCACAATATAAGCACCTTTGACTTTATCATTGAGTTCATCCTGTAATTCGCTGAATCTATGAACAACTGTCTTATGTTCGGGTAATTGTTTGGTTTGAGACCATTTTCCGCACGAAAATTGAAAGAAGTCATCACAAGGAGAGACATTTTCATCGATTGTATTCAATAGTTTTGCGGCTTTTAATTGATATTTCCAAAGATTATTTAAAAACAGTATTTTACGACTAATTGAGTTTACCTTCAATAACACAAGTTTTTGTCAAGCACACTTTGTTTTCGGGCACAAATGGTGATCCATTTGATTGATAAATAATTAAACTAGAAAATAAAATCAAAAGTCGTATGTATTTTGACATTTTTTCTTTGAATTTTTCATAAGAAAAAACTTTTGTTTATCAATGAAGAGCACAGGTATGTCGTGACTATATGTCACTGACTGTAGATCTTTTTATCAAACTTTAAACCAGGAAAAAGATATTTGAATTCTATGTCCGAAACTTGTTTTAGACTCAAGTCTCAAAACAGATAATCCGGTGATTTATTACTGGTCTGAGCACTGGTAATGGTATATGATATCCAGATATAACTAATTACTATCTCATTTTAAATTCACCATGTTAGAAAACGTATTATTAATACATAAAAATATGTTAAGAATTTAAATGTTATTCAAATAAAAAATAAAATATTTATTATTTATTTATTGAAATGAAAATCAAATATTGTTTGCAATTATTGTATTTCAGACGACATAAAAGGAATTTTTTTGAAGCGATAGTAAAACTAGTTTTGATAATAATCTTAGTAATTTACACATTAAATGTTTGAGGCTCAAACTTTGAGCCTGTCAAGTTCAATGTCATCCCTGAATAAATTATAAACTTGATTCTAATCAATTAAGTTATTAATTTATTATATTGCGATAAATTATATGCTTGCTTAAATATTTTCAAGGCTGATTCTGGTATTTTAGTGGTTGATTTATTAAGCATTATATTCAATCATATATAAGCTGTAATTTTTTTTATTAAAATAAATTCTTTAACTATTAATTTAAAATAAATATGAGTAAGCACAAGAGTAGTTTTATTTAAATTATTCTTGTAAAAATAGTTGTCATCTTTTTGAGAAACCTTGACAAATTCGAGCAATTAATTATTCACTTATAGCCAGTTTAAATAATTTTGAATCAATATTTTAGATAGTTGATTTTATGTTGAAAATAATATACAAGGTTAAAATGCAAAAAATTAATTTATTGTCAAATTTTAAAATAAAATTCAAATATTATATAATTTTCAATAAAACTTTGATTAAATCAATTCAAAGAAAAATCAATTTCAATTAATCTTGATAAAGTGCTCATTTTACCATATGCTACATTTTTGTGTGGGGTTCATTGGTGAGCCAGTAGGACAGTTGAATGACTGGGCAAACTTTTCTGAGTTTGACACGACCACGTTCACTCTTAAGCGTTATTTATCATTTAAATAATTTAAAATGAGTTGAAATGTACTAGAGTGAACTATTTTACCTTGCGATACTGGGACTGTGAGGATCAGACATAATTTGATTCTTCAGGAACTGATTTGTTTGTTTGGCACACCAAACACCACCAGAACTTATCCAGAATAATTGCTCAGGCGTATAGTCAAGTCCTGGTAATTTAGACTCGGCCCCTTTTTCTTCAACAAGTTTGAGGTAAGCCCCTAAAGCCTGGACAACACCGCCGTTGTCTGCGATGTTTTCTCCCTGAGTGTTGACCCCATCTAAATTTTGATCAATTTCTTTAAGCGTATAATTATTGTATTGATTGATAAAACACTTGGCTTTCTCTGAATATAATTCATTTGTTTTGCTGTCCCACCAGTTTCTGAGGTTTCCTTTTCCGTCATATTGTTTTCCGCTATCATCGAAGGCATGTGAGACCTCATGTCCCACAATGTAACCGATGGCACCGTAATTGAGATAACTTTAAATGTTATAATTTATAAATATATATATCATTAAAATTTTGTTAAGAGTTTGAAAAATGAATTCATTAATAGATCGAAATTAATAGGTTTATACTTAGGTCTGTCCTTATTGTAGAAGACACCCTGAAGAACGCCTGCCGGAACAACCGCCATGTTCTTGGTGGCAATGTAAAAGGCATTCGCCTGAGCTATAGAACTCAAATCCCTCCAACTGTTTAGAAAGATATGGTCAGTCTTTGATTAAAATAAATATTTATGTTTTATACTCATTGGGGTCAACGGGTTCTCTCAATTTACCAAATGCTGAATCTGTGAACCATTTGCTGATTCGGTCATTGTTTCCGAAATAATCAGATGAATCGATTTGTAACTTTTGAATGAATGGCGAAAACATTAACTAAAGTTCTTTTATTTAATAATTTATGTCAAAACTTACATTTTGGTAGTATTTGT
>JAQGCE010000588.1:0-11472 GCA_034699185.1 Eupelops torulosus
ATTTTGTTTTATACAGAACCAATTGTTTTATTTAATAACAGGAAACTATTTTTATTATTGAATAAATATTAGCTTTAATTCAATTCTTTGACTTTTATGTAATGCAATAATTCTGACAAATATTGTGTTTTTTGTTATAAAAACATTTGGTTTTAATTCAAACAAATTGTGACAAAACTACGAATAAAATGAATAAAACTAATGAAAGCCATTAAAAATCAAAATAAAGACTGAATTCATAAAACGTTTTCCATAAAACTAATACTTGATTTAACTTTCATGTATTCAAAGATGCGCAAGGTGGTAAACTTAAATAGGAAGTCCTTCTATACACCCCAACACTATATACAGAAACACCAGTGATGCCCAAATTGGGGGTATAGCCTAAATATTCCCCAATTTTTTTGCCTCCAATTTTTTAAAATTTTCGGCACCCCCCTATTTCGAGGAGCTTAGGCATTACTGAGAAAACACTGTAAATAGAAATCAAGATTTAATTAAATATTTTTGGTTAATTCCAATGTAAAAGAATGTTGAACTTTAATTAAATTCTTGCGCATCACTGTATAAGTGGTTCTCAAATTCTTAAAATATGATCTCATGATTAAAAACCTGATTTATTTTCTGACTTTTATTACATAATTAATCAAAATTTTCTCAATTTTCAAATTAATTTAAAAGCCATTTGAATAGAGATTAATGATTACAGTCAGAGATCATCCCTTATCGAGATCATCTTGAATTTCAGGAAGTGTTATCCCAGACTATTTTCCGATGCGAGCGAGTTTATTATTATTTCAAACACTAATAGATTACAGAACAGAGATGCCCAAGTATAGCCTAAATACCACATAATTTTTGCCCTGTCGAAAACCAATTCAAAGGATAAAAATGCCATAAAATTGACCCTCCTCCAAAATCACAAAATTTATAAATTTAGCCTATGGGCAAATACACCCCATATACCCCCTATTTTTAAAATTTTTGGGACCCCCTATTTCGAAAAGCTTGGGCATCACTGATCGCAGGATTAGGTTTTAATTTCAAAAATAACAGCAAAAACCAGTTATTGGCTGACATCGAGAGAGACGTATGAAAATTGATTAATTTGTTATTCAATTGAAAATTTTTTTAAGCAAGCAACAATAAAAACTTGATCGATTAGAATAATAAATTGAATTGAGTTATGCAAACAAAAACAAATCTGTTTGCTTTTCTTCTTTATTTATGGAATACCTGTAGCCTTTTAAGAGACCTACTTATTGATCAGGGTGTTTTACAAATAAGCTCATGTTAAATCAATCGTTTAATTTTAAATTCTAATTAATTGGCTGCAAGAATAATTAATTTAGTGAGTATATTAACCCAGTAATTACAAACTATTTAGTTTTTGTTTCAAACGCCAAACTTAGTTATCATTTATAATAAATCTGTTTTTAATATAATTTATTACTAAAAAAAAATACGGAAAGTAACCAAAAAATGGGTTAAACTGTATTTTTAATGAAGAGTTTTAGAAAATTTAATTCCTATCGCAACGACAAAACCCAAGACGTGTTCAGTACTACTAAAGACCTGTGCAGTGACTGTATGTCTGAGCTGTGAAAAGGCAAAAATCAAGTTAAAAATCGCAATAAAACTAATGCAGTGGTTATTCATATCTCGAAATTGAATTAATAATAAATATGTGTTTTATTGCGTCGACAGAGCGTCGGCTCAGCCTATCAGTGACTCCATAATAATAAATTGTTTTCTTAACTTATCTATCTATACGTTTTTCGCTAAATAAGACCAAGAGATAAGTTCTCATAGAATTAGTTTCTTATGAATTGATAACAATATTCACTGTTTTGCTAAAAGCTCTCGATTTTAGTTAACATTAAATGCTTTTGTCGTTTAATATTAGGAAAAGTTATTCTCTATTTTTATTAACATTTACTCAAGTGTTTCAACCCTTTCCCTTCTGTGTTGTACTTTAATCGTTAACTTTAATCAGTTCTTGTGATTTGGAAGTAAATTATTTTCTTTGGTTTTCTCCGCAAACGTATGGCACAAGACTTGAAATTAATGGATGACTTCATGGAAGCCAAGACTAGGCTTAAGGCCTACACCGACGACAACGGCTATGAAAAGCCTAACTATGAAACTGTGTCTAAACGTATTGATGATTTCCGTAAAATTTACAAGGTTAGAGTTACCATCGATGGATTGGTAGAGGCCACCGGTGAAGGCTATTCGCGACGTTTAGCCGAATATCGGGCCGCCATTAATGCCATGAATGAAATCAAAGAAGTCAGAGAAGAACAGAAGAAATCAAAAGAAGAGGAATTAGTAGTAAAAGAGAAGAATGGCCTCAATAATAGTGACTCACATAATGATAGCCAAGAGTCTAATGATACCACTGATGTCAGCCCAGTGTCTAATGAAGAAAGTGCTCAACAACTCAATGGTGACCACAATAAAAATGAAGACGATTTCAATGATAATGATATCAATCAACAAAACAATAGTATTATAATTAGCGCTGTTATTAATACCAGTGCTGAAGAACAAGAAGAAGATAATCAAAAACTTGTTAATGGAGACAATCAAAGCCAAGGTTCTTCTGGAGGCAGTCCTCAAAATAGTATTAACGGCAATAATCAAAAAGAAGATAATTGTGAAGAAAATGGAGAAAATTCTAAAAACAAAATCAACGGCAAAAGAAGTGAATTCCTCTCCGAAATGACTGGCCGTACGTTTCAACCCATTAAGAAAAGTCCTGTTCAACAATTGCACGACTTTTGTATGGAAAAGCAGTCGCCCTATCCTTTCTATGACACCACTTATAAGGACCGTATATTTCTCATCAAATGTCGCATTGAGTTCACCGAAAATGATGAAAAGAGGGAGTTCTTCGGCACCGGCACTGGAAATACGTCCAAAGAGGCCAAAATGATGGCCGCCTCCGATATTATTGAACAGCTCACAGATCTTAGTTTTATATGAATTTTTTAATAACTCATTGTTTATTGAGTATAAATCATTAGTTTATTTTCATTGTAACACGATCATTTGCAACTTGTTCTACTAACCCTAGTGTAATTTTAAATTATTTTACTGATATTATAGCCTTGATGCATTTTTAACTAACTAATAAACAATTTTTTCATGTCAATTTTTTTTTACTTTTTATTTTGTTATGATAAATGAGTTTGCATAATTAAATTGGAGAATTAAAATTTAACACGATACAACATGAATAAAACCTAAATTCTAATAGTTAAGTTTGTTTGATTGATTGCCAATAGATGGCTCTGAATTAGCGCCACTTCTTATTTTTTTATCTTCTTATTTCTTCTTATATTAGATAAAGGTTCAAGGATCAATTATCAATTTGTTTACGCAACACTTGAATTGATGATATAAGAAAATTTTCCAAAACAACCCTCATTAAAATTCTATGCTCGTATCCAATTAAGATTAAAGCAAATTATTAACACTTCGAAAAATTACTTTTGTTATCAATTAAACCACATAAATTAACTTAAGGCCATGCTCAAATTAAGTTGAGTTCGTAAAGGTCCTTGACATTATTCAATAGCGATATATTTATTTGCAGCCCTAATTAAGAAAAAGATAAGATTCTTGTTCTATTTATAGCTATGAATTTACCTATAACCTTTCTTTAATAATATGGAAGATCTAGAATTTCAATTCATTATTTCAAATAAATGACCAAGAGCCAATTATTTGCAGGAAGACTTGAAATATACTCAAAATTAATGATCAATTATTAGAGGGCTCTCCGATAAAAAAAACCTAAATTATTATTATTTCCCACAAAATCATAGTTTTAAACAAAAAAGTGAGAAATCCTTAAACAAAATGACTCAAAGAAATAATTTTTTGTCATTTTCTTAATTGGATTTAAGTATTAAACTCTTAAAGAAAGGCTAAAAACTCTTTTCTCAGAACCTTATTATCAAAGATTGCAATTTGTTTGAGAATTTTTCAACTTTTCTTTCCTTTTTTTTAATCCCATCTCATTTTGCTTGAATTTAACTCATCCTAAACTACAGGCGCTATTAGAAGAGGCGAAAATCTGTTCACAAAACAGTGCTTTCCTTTATTTCATTCTTTTTTCGGCAAAAAACTGATAAAATTTTAGTGCAAACAACGAATTGAAAACTTTTTTTCCCAATCCTTCAAAACTCACAAAAAAATTACTATATTTTTGATAAAACTTTTTGTGAGAAAAAACTTTTTTAAAAAATATCTGAAATCTTTAACTTTCAGTTTCATCTATGAAATAAAACATATTTCATTTTTCCGCTGTGATGGCCAAGGTGGAGCAGACAAATTTTGAAATTTGAGGCCTTCCCTTTGATTCTACATTTGAGTAAAAATTTAATAACTTGTAAAAATTCCTTCCTATAACTTCCTGACATTCTATACATTGAGCTTGCTCATACATAATTTCCTTTCATTTCTTTGGTGTTATTGATCTTCAAACAAGAGATCCCTCGAAAAAGTTATAACTACTCTATTGTCATTCCCTTTATTCTGTGTTTTCATACAAATTGACTCGAATTTTGTTTTGTCAGACAAAACGGTCGCAAAAAATGCAAAAATCGATTATATTATTCTGTGCCGCATATAGAATAGTCTTATCTGTTTATATACTTTCTCTATATTTTCTATTTTTTGTGTCTATTTTAGCAAAAATAAAATCTGAAGAACTTCTTCGATAAAGTGATACCTTTTTTTTACTCTCGTCTGAGCTCCGGCTAAAAACTGGTGCTGAAAGACCGACACAATCGGCGCCGTTGGACGTGGATTGTCGACAATATGACAGTTAGTGTATACGTCAATCCCCACTCCAATCCTTAGCTAAGCTGAAGGCATGTATTAAAGCTTTTTTACAGTGCTCTAGCAATTCAGTGGAGACATAAACAACTCTATAGAGGCGTAAAATAAATTTATTGAAAGATATGGCAAAAGAAGTGTGACTTTCATCTCATAGTTAAAGCGATATTCAAACCCTTTTCAATCAAAATCGCTTCAGATTTTGGCTCAAAACGTGATTTTCAAATAAAAGTTTATTTCTTTGTTTTTTTCTCTCTTTTGAATTGAGGGCTTGTCTTTCAACAACAGATAGAATCAATTACCATGTTATCATAGCTTCATTCGAGTTTATTCACCCAGTAGATATCTCAAATTCTCTTCAATTTAATCAAGCATGAAATTCTTTGATCTTAGACTCTGGGCAACACTAATCAAATACCTCACACAGAGTTCAATAATTTACTGGAATTTTAGGCTAAAACCCCAAAATAAAGCTCTGTTATTATAATGAGCCTGTGCACTTTAAAGTAAAAACTCCTTGCCTATCACTGGGTGTCTGTTCCGGCTCTATTGAAGTTGAAAAACAATTAGTAAAATGCAATGAATTGCGAATTAATGAACGAAAAAACAGATAAGAAATGAAGAAAAATTCAATTCAAAGCTTTGTATACAAAAAGCAAACAAAAAAAAGGAGAAGGAATTAAAAGAGTATTTAGTCCTTTGAAAGTGATTTGTTTTATTTTACTTTATATTCCTGGATAATTACTTCTGATATTTAATGAGATTGTCTTTCTTTAGTTTTTTTCAACTCAATTGAGATTTGATTCACTCTTTTATTTTATTTTTTGTTAATTTTCTTTTGAATATTGTTTTTCAATGAAAAGAGTTCTTCAAAATTAAATTCAATGTTTAAAAACCAAAAGGAAATGTCAATTAATTAATGAATATTTAATAACAAATAATAGTTTGTAATGAAATTCAATTCTCTTTAGAGTAAAAACTATTTTTCGGTTTCCTTTGAAAATATTTTAAAAAGTTTTAATTGGATTTTTGATTTCAATTATGGGAATTATCTTAAATATAGTACTGTTTAGTACTACTTCTTATTCACCTCCTCTTTAATTCAATATTTAATGAGACAGGTCAATGACATTTGATATTTCTAATTCAATATGGTAATTTAATTAATGCCCTTGTACAACAATTAAATTTGAAGTAGGATAAATCAGAGAAATTTAATAAAAAAATATTATTACCATGTACAGAAAATACCTTGCTATAATATTTACTCTAGACAAGCAAGATTGAATTTATTGAAAGCCAAGAGATCCTAGCAAAATGTGCTAAGCCAATTTGATGACTCGTTCTTACATTATTGAATTTAGCATGGCAAATCTCTTATTGAATAAGAGCGAGCATTAAATTACGGGTGAATTGCGTCGCGAATTGGGGCTTCTCTTATGGTGTGCGTCAGCAGTATTTCTCTGTCAGTGGTCTTCAACTTATTTCAGACAATTTTCAATATTTATTGTCATTTGAAGTGAAAAATATGTGACACTTATGTCATCGAAAATTCAAAATATGTGCCAATAGTTTGCTTTTGTGCTCAGGTTTACAATCAATGAATAAATTCTTGAATACAATTCAAATTTCAATAGAATATCTCAATAAGGATCTTGATTATTAAAAAAATAAACCGATTTAAATTTTGAAGTGAACCAGATGCCAGCAAAATTATTGCCAAATTATTTAGCCTGAATAATTTATCTGAATTATATTTTTGTTTATTCAAATCATTTTTGTTTTATTGGAATAATTATCTCAAAATAGTTGATTCGGCGAACCTTTGATCAAAGGGTCGGTGAAGACATTCACTTATTTAAAGCCAATATATTTTTGCATTTGTTTTGAAATAAATTCTTCAGTTTTACTCTTAAATTATTCATTGCTTGAATCAAATAAATGTTTTGCCAGTGATGCCCAAGGGGGTATAGCCAAATACCCACTAATTTTTGGATCTCGACCGACCCCCAGAAAAAGAGAAAATTTAAGCAGGCAATTTTTTGGTATTCCCATTGGTTTAGCCAGATTTTTAACATTACGTCTATGACCAAAGATTGCACAATACCCTCCCCTATATCACCTATTTTCAAATTTTTTGGGACCCCCTCCCCTAAGTCAAGGAGTTTTTGCATTACTGATGTTTTGCCAAAAAAATATAGAGAAACAAAATACAAATCAATAAAATTACTTAAAACATGGATGTGCACCGAATTTATATTTATATTTACCAGGATTCAAAATTATTCAAGCAATATCATGAAACCTCAATATTTGAGGATTATTAAGCTCGGTCAAATCAGGCAGAAATAATCCCGAAAATGTTTCTGGTGCTCATCTCAGGAAATATATTCGGATGTAATCTATAAACAGACTTATTTTTTTCATGAAATCCCCCATAAGTTGAAAGCCTTTGAGATTCTATTCGTCACAAAAAATAACTGAATTTGCAAAACCGATTTAATAACCAAAAATGTTTGCTCGATTAAATATTTAGAATACCTATTTCCAAATTTTTCTCATTTTTTCTATTTTTCAATCATACTTTTCAAATTGAAAAACTATTCGGGTCATTGGTTTTATTAAAGGCTAACACGTAATCTAAATTCTTCTTATCAGTTGCCTTGCTAAATACAATAATAAATTTAGGGTTGGGCAAGATGGAATCAGCTAGTAGCCTTCTAAATTTGGAGTTTTTTTTAAATAACCGTGATAATTTGTTAGGTATTGTTGAAAAGTTAAATTGTTGATAAATTAACTATATTTAAACTAAATTAAGCTTGGCTACCTTTGCTAAGATGTTACCAGATTTTCATAGTGAAATTAAATAATGACCAAGAATCTTTCACTAAATGGCATTCATTTCTGTGCAATAAAGCAAAAAACATAGAAAAAAATCAGAATTTTGCCCGAGTCTAATGTTAAACTGAACTATTACCTAGGGGAATTGGCAAAATTCATTGAAAATCAAATAGAATCTTGGCCAATCAAATAGATTTGATCGATCTCTACAGCACTTGGACTGCAATCCGAGAAAAATATGTCCTTTTCTTTGGGGAATGTCTTCAATATTTTTTGATACTTTACTTTCTTAGGATATATACGTGAATATGAAGACAAAAACACTTAAGTATTGAGTGAACTTTTTTTCTCTCATTTTTTAGCTCTGGGTTAGAGAGTGAATACCTATCCCTTTATACACACTTTCATTGATCGCTAGAAATATATTTTTTTTTCTGGCTTTCAGTGATGTTAGTCAACAACTAAATAATTGCACTCAATCTTAAGCCCTAAGGAAATAGAGACCAGACTGTGCTCTGACATAACAAAAACTATGATAGATTGCGATTAGAAACAAGGAAGAAGACTATGACCCAGAATGTAAATACAGATTTCGGTGATTTACTTTATTTATACTAATATTACCTCAATTTATATAATAAGAGTTTCGCTCATAATTAAGGATAAATAATCCAAGATGGTAATTCAGAGTAAAATTTGCATGCTTAAAGGTCATAGGTTAAAGCCATAGTCATTAATAAACTGAATTAAGAGAGAAAACCCAATAAAAATGTCTACATTTGACAGAAAAGTGAAATATAGGACAAAATGTTTAACAAATGAACTCTTTTTCTCAATAAAAGTAGTTTTAATAAAAGCTCTAATATTTTAAATATGATAATCAGTTCTCATCTGATTTGCATTTAATCTAATGGTCTTCAGATGTAAAACCATTTCTGAATAATCAGTTTCACTCTGAAAAAGGAGTTTTAGTTTAAAATTTGATCATTTGATCGATAATCTTGCAGATAATCGAAGCAGCTTTAAAATGAACTTTCATCTATTAAATTTGAATTTAAATTAATTCAAATCAATTTAAATTCTGATTGATTTTAGTGCAAGAATAAATTTATTTAAAAGTGTGATCAGCTGATCAATATTCAGTTACAATGTGCAAGGTTCTTCTAAAATACACACTTGCCAAATTACTAGATTCTATCTAATTAATAACAATGTCATTCATAATCAAAGTCAATATTCTTATAATTGCTCTTGAGTTTATTTCATTAATCAAAGCTAATTCATTTCAACAAGCTTCAAAATAAATAAATTGTGCTAGCTGATAAATTAGTTGAATAAAATGACCATTATTGAAATTCGAGACTCATTTTTCTGAATTTTGAATTAAGAAATAATGTTTTTTGAAGAGAATCTGAAATAGAATCGATTGTATCAATAATTTATTATTTTGAACATCAGTCAACTCAATAGAACACAAGACAGCACAGAATAGAACAGAATAAATAGAGATTCTCTCCTGAAGAAAAATCTTCAGTCAAGATCTCAATATTGGTTTAGTTTACAATACATTAGAGTTGTGCTGTCCTAACAGTACATCATATATGGGATGTGCAATTGGCGTTCATTCTCAAAGTTTAATAGATTTTTAAAAGTTTTAAAAGCATCTTGCACAATAAAATTCCTTTTTCTCCCGGGAATTTTTAAATTAAATTCTTGGATAACATTCAAACTCTATTTTATGTTTTAAATGGAATTTTGAAATATTTGCCAGGTTTTATGGTTAGCTCAAGAGGAAGACCCCTTTGCACACCCCTAACACGATAGAAGAGTGAGTGTGCAATGAGTGGGTGAATGGCATCGCAAAGAAAAACCATAAAATGTTAGCATCACTTATGATAAAGTGATGAAGAATTCTGACATAAAAGAGCAGAAAATATGAGTAAAATACTGGCAAAGAGATGATCGAAGAGAAGCACAGAATAATAGCACAACTGATAAAAAAGAAAATTCCTTTCTCTCTCCAAACAGTAAACTAAAACACAGTTTATTGGCTAACAGTAAGAGTATTAGTGATGAGAGTAACGGACGGCCAGACCTCAGCCTTAGAGTTAGTTAAGGCTTTTTAAAGGCTGTGATGAAGTATAAAAATATTCTTGGATTAGTTGTCAGACACTATCATTGAGTCGCTGCTCTATTATAAACAAAACCTCTCTCCCTTTCCTCCCGGAGTTCACTCTCCCGTAATACTATTGACTCTGTTTTGCTTTGAGTTTTGCTTTTATGGCCACAAAATTACACTCATTTGTTGTCTGTTTTCCCGTTTTATTATTATATGGTTTTCGTTGCGATTGTTATATAAAAACTTTATATTTATTAATACTTTTCCTGTTTTTCCTCCAAAACGGGAATTTTAAAGGCTTTATCTCCCGCTTTGATATCCAACTTAATGTTCAATAATTTTCTCATTACTTTTCGAAAACCCATAACTCCTTTACGATTTTGGGTCCAATTTTCACAGTATTTATAGTACAGACTTTTGGGACGAATTAATAAATGGGTTCGACTGTATTCAAAAATAATGTACTTTTCCTTCGCTGCGCTTTTTTTTTCTTATAGAAGTAATAAATGGACACATATTTCACTCAAAGGGATTATCAAATCCTATCCTCGAGAGAGGAATTACGTATTAGTCGATAATAATAACTATTGGACTCAGAATAAAGTGGGAAATGAAAAATGCCGGCCACAGGACGTTCAACCATCAATTCTTGCTGGCTAATTAGCAATTCACAATAAACAGGAAATAGTACTCTTTAACTAACCAGGTTACGTTCTTATTTATGATCAATCAGTTTGATCTGGTATAATAAAGTTAGAAGGACC
Source organism: Eupelops torulosus (assembly GCA_034699185.1). Taxonomy (NCBI): domain Eukaryota; kingdom Metazoa; phylum Arthropoda; class Arachnida; order Sarcoptiformes; family Phenopelopidae; genus Eupelops; species Eupelops torulosus. Next base: position 10,573 of record JAQGCE010000588.1, read on the forward strand.
TATTTCTATAGATACCATTAGGTTTCAATTAATTAAGCAGGGTTTATTGCCGATAACAGTGGTTAATATGGAGATCTACCAATTCTCAAGTGGTTAGTTGCATTGGTGAGCAATTTTGCTTGAACAATATTAGCTTTGATATTTTAAACAAGGTTCTCTCCCCCAAAGATTTAAATAACAGAATCGTTTCATCAGGGTTTTTTCAAATCCAAACATTCAATTTGATTTATTTATCGTGATTTGTACCGATGTTTATTTGATGTGTGGCTCCCCTGCGCATCACTGATTAGCCGGGTCTCACGTGAATTGAAGTGCAATCAAATAGAGAGCCAATGATCTGATTGGAGAACACATATAAATGAGAGAGAATTGAAGCAAATATTCGTAAATTAGAGTCAAATCCTTTATGAAAATTGAGTCCCAACTTGTTTATGATGACAATCCACTCCACTCCACTCTTATAACTTCTGTTCACTATCTTTAATTAATTTTTTTTTCTTTTAACTAAGTTCTTGGCTTATCTTTTTTCAGTTTCTTTAAGGATAATTAATTGTGCAAGCTGAATTAATTTTGCCAGGAATATAATATTCTTTTTTGTTAATGGCTTTGTGTTATGAAAAATTTCGATAAAATTTCTTTTCAAATGGGAAATAATGGCCATAATTTTCTTCACCAAGATTAATGAATTCAGGCACAGACTAGATTTGTTTTTTGCCTTTCCTTCCAGACATATCAATAGCAAGATATGAGCGAATGAATTGTGGAAATTGAAACTATTTATTGATTTATTAGATGAAAGTCATTAGACTTTTGGATCAGGCATGCACAAGGTTTGGATCAGGCATGCAACTTAGGGGGATATACGTCCACCGCCATTTTTCTTCATGATCCAGGGAGGAT
>JAQGCE010000589.1:0-11468 GCA_034699185.1 Eupelops torulosus
GTAAGTCACAAAAAGTCCACTCCTTTCAAAATTAGAGTTCAATTCACAAAAAAATCTCAAATTTTGTCAATTATTTACTCAAACTATAGTCGAATCGATTGGAAGAAAACCAATTATTCGACGAAGAATTGGTTAAAATGCTATTAGAAGACTGAGTCCCGATTTAGTCCAGAGTCGAGTCTAAGTGCCAAACATATCAAACACCAAAACCTTTGTTTTAATATTTTATTCTTTAATAACAAATAAATAAAAATTTTATTGAATTCTGTAATAAATTGAATTCAATTCATTGAAAAACAAAATATTTGATAACTTTTTTATTCCAAACATATATTTGGACTCCAATTAAAAATAATTAAACGATTTGTAAATTAAGTTAAATTTAATGACAAAATTAAAAACAATTATAACATTGAATGAAAAAATTGATTCTATGCCTAAATTCTGTAGTAATTTATCTGATTATTAGAGGAATTGTTTGATAATAATATCACACAAAGAGTTATAACATATGACTAGTCTTTCGTTCAATCATTTCAGAGATTATTTAATTAAATAATTGATAATTAAATCGATATTTAATTCATTTCTTGAATTTCAACAAATATTTTATTTCCGAATAATTTAATTGTGAATAAGTGAATCTTCGGTCTGTCCTCAGAGACCCATTAAATCGTATTAATTATGTTATTGATTCCCCGATCGGGTAATTGTCTAAATTTCATAGAGCCGTCGGCTCCACATGAGAATAGTCGTCCATTTTCATCGACGTATAGGTGCGAAACACCCATTCCTATGTTCCGGAATAAAGTACTTCTGGAATGTTCGCCGGGGAATGAATAGAAGAGTATTCGCACCGAACCCAACCCCCAGACCTATAAAGTGATTGAAAACATTAAAAATCATTTTTTGACTAAAAATAATGTATTCTTTGCTTTAATTAGACTTCAAACAGAAGGAGGGCTCACTTTAATGTCTCCGTCAGCAGAACCGGTGACAAAGAACTCCTCCTGAGGGTCGAGAGCCATACATTTGACTGCTGAGTCGTGTGCCTGGAATTTGTCCCTCTGAACCCTTTGTCTCATATCAAACACAAAGACGTCTCCCTTTTTGCCTCCGGTTATAAGCAGTTGATTGAGAGGCGCATACAGTATAGCGGAGGCGCCGTTGTGTTCGTGACACGCGAATGACGTCACCAAACATTTCTTTTGTGGCAGAAGTGTGTCCCAAAGCGCTATGTTTTTATGATCTGCTGACTGTCCGGCAGTCATCACAAGACTGGAAGCGCCTAAAAATGTGAAATCACTGGCGTGTTTGGAATGACACTGAATGCTCTGCACAATAAGGAAACACACATAAAGTCAGAGTTGAAAGGCTTTAAATCATTGCTATTCAAACTTACAAAGAATGGTTTGTTTTGTGTGGCGACGACTTGCCATAGGCTAAGATTGCCATCACTGTCAGTGACCCCAAATTTATTACCCTGTTGATTAAACCCGACCCGAGTCACTTTTGCAAAAGTACCCGCAGGTCGGGGGCTCGCAATTGGTTGCTGATGATTCCATTCCCATAGAGTGACTGACCCGTCCTGAGATCCCGACAGATCTGATCCACAATTCATTCATTAAAAAGTCGATAAAATATTAAGAGAACGCAAAAAAACTCACAAAAGGGTAACATTGGGTGCGAACTGAGCCGACGGACGCCTTCAGTCTTATGGCGTTTGAGCTAAAAATAAAATTATTTTAAATTTAAAAATGAATTTAAATTAAAATTTTTAAAAAAAGAATAAACCAAAGGAGAGAACAGAACCAAAGGGTGGACACAACATATAGAGACGACTCACCGGTCGAAAGACATGACGACTCCTTTCAAATATATATTGACAGAAGTGGGGACTTGTATTACCCGGAAAGTGGTGTTTTGTCTTATGTTTGTTAGTAAAGCAAAGGAAAAATAAATTTTAAAGAGAGTTAGAGAAGGGACGGACAACACAAGTGGTTAGTTTAAGACAATAATAATAATAAATTCAAACCATTATTGCATTCTTCTGTTGGGAGGCATTCGAAGCGTTCGATACATTAGTATTGGATGTCATTGAAGATTGAATGGCGAGCCCTCCCGGCGAGGACTGAAGCCGATCGGCCGGATGTTGTACTAACAGGTAATCAATTGATGGCAGAGATTCCGCGGACCTGTTAAAAGATTATTAATTAGAATGTGTTAAGAATAGTCACGAAATGAATACTTTTGTAAATTTAAGATATCATATTCGGCCTCATCCTCGAGAAACGGCACCGGCTCTAAAAGTTTTGAAATATCTATTTCTTGGATTTCTTTAGGCGTTGAGATAGCAATCAATCCATGATTTGTTCGGTTTATACAAAAGGCGCTGATATTTTCATGATCTTTGTGGACGATTCTTGTCGGTTCCGGGTTGTTATCGTGAGATATATCACTCCCCCCGTCCTGTTCTGAGATTTGTGTTCGAATAGATTTGGGTTTTCCAAAGATATACCGAATAAAGACGTCCTGAACCCTTTCCTGACGGACCAAATAATTCCAAAGTCTTTTTGATGCTTTGGTTATAGTGTTGTGATCTCTGAACGGAGTGTTATTCAGTTCCAGCAGTGCTTTGTACTTATGTATAGGGGGTCCGCCCACTCGAGTGGTCTCTACATAAGTGTTTGTTAGGAAATGATGGGGCGGACCATTGAATTCGTTCATATAATCTGTCAAATATTTGATCCAACTGTTCAATATTTTGAACACCGAATGAATGAGAGGACTAGTAGTGGGCAGGTCTGGCAATTCTATTCCGGCTACTGTTAGGAAGTGCATCAACTGTTGTCTGGCGAGTCTCATAACACATAATCTAATTATAGCCCAGGCATAGACTTCCTGTTCGAGTTTCTTTTCATCGATGGCATTACTTCCCTGATGTGCGGCATTGCTTTCGGCGAAGACACTGTCCGTTGCGCCCAAATCATCGAATTCATTGTCTTCTATGTTTTCGTCTTCGCTAAGAACTGATTCACTGGAGTCATAGTCTAAATGAATCAATTCGTCCGGAAGAGTAGGTTTTGTCATCAAATATGAAATCATCGAAGTTTGGGGAGGAATGAATTGTTCGCGATATGTGGGTCTGTCCTCTTTTATATTTGGGGGAGGAATTGGTTTATCGGTTTGACTCAATTGTTGTAATATTTTCATATGAAGTTTCATTCGTTGTTTCGATAATGTGTTGAATAAGTCGAGAGAAGAACTCTCTGACTCTTCATTGCTTTGTTGCGACTCAGGCTGTGCTTTGGTTGGCTGACCGGTGGCCACATGAATTAACTTTTTCGCGCCCCCACCGAATAATTGAGCCCAACTGCACTCTTTAAAGTCGAGACCAATCAGACGATACAAAACATATGAATCACAGGCCGCTGAAGAATAGATCAGTTGACTTAAATAGACGGCAATGAATGCTTCGCAAAGCAAAGTATGTAATTTCGGCGAATCTTCATCTTTATCTCTGGCCAAAAGAGCTCGTAATGACTGAACGCCCGGCCATTTGTTTGGAGCAGTTATTGGAGTCAATGTTTCATTTGTTTCAGATGTCGCTGAAACAGTTCGACGGACTGTTTGATGTCCGGCCAGAAGATGTGTATTTTGAAAGACAACCGAAGAGCCGGTCAAGTCATCCCTTGTGGTCACTCCTGGCTTAGAAGTGATAGCATCGGAATCACACAAAGACTGGTATATACACGAAGATAAAGATATTCCCAAATCTCGCAAAACATAAACTAAAGAATAGTTTGGAGTAATTGTGAGCGGAGGACAACTCATATGCAACACTGTATTCAGAATATCATGAGTTATGGACTGTAAGTGTCTGATGGGGTCAGCGATCACTGTCTTCTGACAGGCCACTGAAGCTGCCAATAGGGGTAATGTAGTTGGGAAGGGAAGGGGTGACAGCAACTGCTGTTGAGATCTCTCCTGTTGTAGTTCTTGAAGCAGAAGAATAAGTTCCATTCGGACAGAAGAAAGGCCTCCCCCATGAGCGCCATGAAGACTGCAATAACTGAGTAAAGTTCTCATAAGTGCTTCGTTGGAAGTGAGCCATAGTTTACGTCTCGAAGAGCGGTCCAGTTTGGCCTCGAAGTCCATTTTGTCAGCCAAAAGAATTTCATGGAGTGATGGCTTTACTTCAGTTCCTACACTACCCTCAGAGTGCGAACCGCGAGGAGTGACTCGATCTGAAGGAGAGATTTCATTGGAATTTCCCAAAACCATAGAAGTGTTGTATTTGTCTTCAGTCATGTGTCTCATCGAAAACGTCCGATAATTACAAATGGCTTTCAACGCCTGAACACTCTTTTCGAGCCAAACATAGAGTTGGTATCGGAGTTGTCCGCCGTCTACTTCGAAGCCAGTGGCCAAAGTACTTAACTCTTCCATCAGAATCTTAAGACACGCTATGAATTTCAACTGTTGAGCCATAATATCGAGTTTTACTTCTTTATTATCGTTTTGATCTTTGATTTGTTGCTCATTTGTGTCGTCTTTAATTTTCATGTGAAGACCTCCTGTGCTGTCCTCCTCCTCTTCCTCATCATCAGAACAGGGCTCTATTGAAAACTTGAAATCAGATGTTTCGAGAGGAGCAAATGTTTGAGTGGGCGCTCCCCAGTCCAGTCCTCCATCTAAGTCTCCATTAAGAAGAGAACCGGTGGCTATGGGGTGTTCTATCATATTATCCTCATTTGTTTCAGAGAATGAATCGACTTCTTTGCGTTCATTCGTTTCTATTCTGTTGGGAAGTCGCGAAAGAACTTCTAAAGCAAGTGATGGACAGCCGGCTCTAAAATGTGAGTGCGCTGTTAAGAAAAAGAGTCTTCGTTCAAATGGTGTGATGGCATCACTTCCACACGTGGTTTCCTGGATAAGACCTCTGGAGGAAAACTTTTCCTTCTTTTCTTTAATATTCTGAGCGAACTGTCTCTTAACGATCAGCGGTTGAGTTCGCAAATAGAGATAGAAATTGAAAACACTCGGACTGATGGACATTCCATCGGAGTCGACATCGTTTTCAGAGTATTTCTGATGAGAGGTCCCGACATCGATCTCCAACAGAGTAGTCAAAGATGTGTTATAGTCCTGAAGCATCCAATAAGCCATACTCCTAAGAAATGGATCGGGATGTGCTTCACTCGGTTTATAGTCAGAGCCATCTCTTTTTCGACCCAAAACTTCTTGAAAGAGAAGTCGTTTTAGGTTTTCTGGAATAGTTTCGATGTCCCCCTCATAGAGACGAATGATAACCATTGCTAACTGCAAGTCATCTATCTTTGAGAGACAGACTTCAACGGCGTCCCAAACAGATCCGGCTAAGAGGAAGAAGGCAGCAGCATGCTCAAACCGTTGTTTACCCATCAATGCATAGGCATTCTTGAGGGCAGCCTTTCTCCACTTATCTTCAGTGAAGTTGTTTTGGAAAAAGTCAGTCATTTTCCTGTCCTGAACCGATCGGAAGAGACCCCAAACCAGTGACTTCTTCTTCATCATCATATAGTAAAGGGCGGCGTCCAATGGATTTTGATTCTTAAGGAACGCAGCCTTTGCCAACCTTTCCATCAGTTTGCGAAGAAGTGCGTTATTTCTGACCCAAAAGCCAACCCCAATCTCCCTGAGTTCACTCCAACTGGAGTTATCTCTCGATATGGATGTTATCATTTGAACCAACTCTTCCTGTGTTTCCGAATGAAAGGCCCAAACGATGTTATGAGTTCCCAAACCTGATTTCGAAAGACTTTTTCTCTGAACTAATGGCAGACAACGAAGAAGATACATGTGCTGACGCATTGTCAATAGGAATCTGAGACCACAATTGTCCAGAGAATCGGCCGAAACAATCGAATTGTCGACTGGCATCGACTCAGTGCCCGAATCGTCTTTTGTTCCGAAATCATCGACTGGCGCTTCCTTATTGGCTGTCGGATTGAAAGAGGCTACAGAATCAGCCAAAGCCAACAAATGCATTTGATCCAGACTTGACAGCCCCGGTAGATGTGAATGAGTCAGAAGTTTTGTAAGAATACGTGCCTGTCTTAATCCAAAATTATTAACACTCCTCTCGTTTTGCGCACATTTCTTAGGTTTAGTGTTGAAAGTGAAGGCACTTTTGCCCAGAATCTCATCTAAGGTGTCCTCGACCTGTGACTTGAAGTTTGAGTCAAAGAGATTGTCATAATCTAAATCTTCGTCATAAGACTTGTCTTTTGGCTGAAAGTCACTCCTATCGTCGGCTTCAATGAGAGCGTAGAGGGGAAGGGGTCGGATGGAAGTGATTTCGGTGTAATCCAACTGTACTTCTTCGGCAATTATGGGAAAATTTTCCGAATCATGCGGACTGTTTTGCTGAAGCGGTGAAGTGGGCGCCGCCACTGATAAAGTTCTCGACCTAAGCCACGAACGCGGACTCCTTTCAGAATCACTTTTCTTATCTAAATTCTGACCAAAATTTTGAGGATATTGTAAATAATCTTTCTTTGAGTTCATTGACGCCAAACAGCCGACCAAATGTCCTAAAATTGCCCGAACTCTTTGTATTTTACCAAAAGCTAACAGTTCCATCAGTTGCTTGGGATGGTATTGTGGGAGCACAGGACAGGCCAATCGACTAGTTTCAAATAATCCAAAGTCAGGCAAATGCGATAAATTGGTTAGTGTCGGCTCATTCTGTGTGCTGTCTGTCTGTTGGTTGGTCTGTGCAGTCGAACTTTTCTTGGCTTCGTTTATGGTTGTGCTCAACTTACTGGAAGAGGGAGACCGAGGAATAGTATTCGGATGTGAGGGAAGTCTCAATTGAGAGGATTCGTGTGCGTGAGTCAACAGTTCCTGTTCTGTCAAAACTCTTGATTCGGTTATTTCTATCGTCGATTCTACGGCTTCTGTCGGTGTATTGCTCTTCCATTGGGTATAAATCAACATTTCGTTATCCATTCCAACTACAAGTATGCCATCCCTAACCCAAGACAATTCCATTGGAAGAGGTGGCAAACCATCAGCAGTTACCAAATCTGTTGAGCGAAGTGTCATCCATCGAATTTCTTCAGTTCTTGTTATCGGTCCCATAGAAGAGGCCTGTTTTAAGAGCATTCGATTGGATGGGGCGCTGATAGTCTTTTCAGAGGCCTTCATAGTCTGAAGATTAGCCTGTGCTATGTCTGTAGATACAGGAGTGAAAAGGGTGATCTTGGAACCGGCGGAAACGGTCAATATATGAGAGCCGTCTTCAGTTGAAACCCAATCGAGTTGTACCAAAGATTTTTGAGATAACGTGAATTGATTTCCTTTCTCTGCAATTATTCTTTTCAATGACTGCATTGTTGTATAACTCGGAACAGAAAGCAATCGCTGAATATTATTAGTGCCCCTGTGCTCAGTGCTGTGTTCGTCCCCTCCATTAACCAATCGACTCACTAATGTATTGGATGTCATTTTATTTCGGAGAGAAGTGTCAACGAGAGGTCCCAAATCAATGCCCAAATTCAGGTCAGTTTGTGGTAAAGGAATGCTTTTAATATGAATGGTATCCTCCAAAACCCATTCCGACCCTCCCGTTGATTCGCATTCGATTATAGCCAGGGTTACGTTTATGTATCTCTGACTAGGATTACGTGAATTGGTGCGAGAAAACGCTTTTCCTTGTTTATAGGCACAGGCAACACGACCAGTATAAGCGCAAGACACATATAGGGGTAGACCGGGAACTTCGAAAGCACTATTCGAGTCCTCCTTATTCAACAGCATTTCCCATTCAACCCAATTATAGATATTTTTCTTTTTATCTTCATTTTCCTGAGTATTACATCTCCAGAAGCGAATGCGTCCATCACTACAGGCGGTGACAATCAGATAGGGCGCAAAGCAGGCCGGGTATATATTAGATGAGCTCAAGTGTCCGGCAGCCGGAGTTGAATGAATCACTTCAACATCTGGAGGCAAAGGCAATATTTGAGTGCAAACCTTTTCTGTTGTTATTCTGAGCGGAGAAACAACATTCGAATGATTTTGGTTTGGATTCAGTTTTTCGTTTGGGTTTTCGTGTCTTTCCGTCAAATCAGGGGAATTGCTTCGAGAAGTTGTGTTCGAGTGATCGCTATTCTCTTGAATTATATTACTGTCCGGAACGTAATAAGATTTACTGGACTCAGTCTGGGGTTGAGAAGCAATCATAAGGCGCCACATATGAAGCACCGACTGTTGACTTTCATTCTTTTCAATAACTACTAAATAAAAGGGTTCTTCGAAGACAGAGCTATGCCTTAAGTCAACGACAGCTCCCAGACTAGAGTCAGCCAAACCTTTTTGGTTCATTTGCTTTTCATTCCAGGATTGGTATGCATCAGAACTGTCCCCTCTTATTAGCTGTTCCTGAAATACGTGAAGCAATTGTGTGTTCTTCCAATCATGGACTGCATCTGATATGGCGTTCAGTTCAAGTATACAGCCCGGTCTTGCGGTCGACTGCAGACTCACCACTTTAATTGAGTCTCTGACTACATGTCTGTATTGACCCGCTTCTGATGAAGTACTGTCGTCACTAATAGTAGGACTCAGATCTCTTTTTCGGGATTTTCGTTCAGCGGAGGAGACTTCAGCCAATAGAGTGCGGGCGTCGATAACTGCCTGATATATACGCAATTGTTGTCCATCAGAGGCCACAAAACAAGCACTGGGAGAGTTCGATATCGAGCCCAATGTTGTGCTCGGGAGGAGAGTTGGGACCCAGGCCACGTTCGAAAAGGCAGAAAATTCAAGAGAATTGATTCTGGCTAATTCTGTTACACCACCTGATTGTGACAGTGGACCGACAGCATCGACGCGCCATAGAATTAATTCTGAACAGAAACCAGTATTCTGTAGGCCTTTCGGAAATGGAGACGCCGAAGAAGAATTTATTGGACTGGCCGTCAACGGAGAGTCAGGCAATGTTTCCTCATTGAGCAGTTGAATTCCCGGCAAATTGTGGTGAGAAGTGGTCAATAAAAGGGGTAAAACTGGATGACAGTTCACATCATTAACTCGAAAACGATGGCCACAGACTCGAGAGGAATGACTAATACTGAGCACTTGTGTGAAATGTGAGCCCTCAGCAAAACCCAGATTCCAAAGATTAAGCGATCCGTTTATGTGTTTCGTTAATAAACAAACGGTTGGGGTTTGGAATGTGAATGGCGTCGACTCTTCTTTTATTGCGTTTTTGTTCACATCTTTTGATTCAATGTCTGACTCACGAGACGAAGATTTGGGCAAAAGGGCGGACTTCAGATCTAAATAGAAGTGCGGCGAATAAAGTGTGATGTTGTGAGACATCGTCGCCGCGTCCCCTAAAGGTATTGCGTTCGGAATACGAGAAGAAAAACTGATCTGTGGCTGACGGAAAGAACAGGGACTCGACTCATCCAACCACTCAATTAGCCTATAATACAAACAAAACATTAGTTCTTTGAAAAAAGTTGATCTTTTGTGGGAATGACTGACCAAACAAGAAGACTTCCATCCAATGGATGAATACTGAAGAGGAGGTCAGAGTTGTTGTGCCACTCTCTTATCAATGCTTCCAACTTACGGTCCAAGAGATCACCAAATTGTGAATGATTTGCAATATTTGCGGCATTCAGTTCTGTAGCTAAAGATGTCGAAGAAGAGGTCGATTGAATGCTCTGACGACTAGCAGCCGGATGGCTTTCCTCATGGTCGGCCTCATCAGGAGATAAGGCTTTGTTTATATGTTTGGAACCTTTTTTGGCCGTTTGAGGAATAGGTTTTCGGAACTTTCGATTTGATTCTGCTGTAGTAATACTGGCCCCATCAGTCTCTTGGTCTGTGTCAGCGCCTTCAGCCTCTCCGGTATCACTACCGACATCACTGTTTGCTAAATGTGTTTCGCTTTCAATTATTTTTAAACTTATTTCGCGTAAAATCTTTTCCGCCGATTGAGTGAAAAACATGTCTTTATTGTTAAGCCAATGGACAACAAAACTGGGTTTAGTTGTGCTGTCGGTGCCGTTCGAATTGGCCGACAAACTTGGAACTAAAGGGATGTCTGTCTCAGCATTAATACTGGCTGTCAAATGAAAATGTAGTCCCGGAGCCATAGCTGTCCCGTGAATACCAAAACTGTGAAAGTCATGTACACTGAAAGTACTGGGAAGGGTAGGAATGGCGCCATTTATTGTACTTTCATCGATAGTCACCTGTTGTCTCTTTTTGAATTGACTCAAAGACTTCATTTGTTTAAGTCTTTGCAATATCTTTTGTCTGTGACGTTGAGTCTGTACTCTGGGAACCACATAATTAGAGAGACTTTCAATTTGACTCAAGTTGACTAAACCGTCCTCTGGAAGTAGTGTCTGAACCCAAAGACGACAAATATTGTCGCGACAGGAGGTCACCAACATATTGGCCACTGATCCGCGCGGCATATATTTACTCACTTTACGCCATGAAATTCCGGTCACAGCGCGCGGGTGTGCGATATATATGAAGGAAAAGTCGGCGCCATCTGAAGTCGGGACCTGTTGTTGACTACCATTTTCGTGAATTCTTCCCAATAAAGACTTAGCGATCGGACTATTTTTGGCGGCGCTTTCGTACCATATTTTGACCAAACGGTCTGACTTTCCGGCGGATACGAAGAGTACTCCATCGGGAGAGAAGCGGAGAAAATGAACGGGTGTTGAAGTTGTGCACTGCCAGACGCACTGCCAATAACTCGTTTCCGCCTCTTTCTCAACAATACTTTCTTTTCGATCGGTTCTTATGTGGATTTCATTGCAATCGGTTACAGTCTTAGTGATTAAGTGCCACATTTGAATGGTATGTCCTCCGGTCAACAGTTTGTTTCCCTCGAGATTCCAAGAAATAACACTGACTTCAGAGTCGGTTTCAATACAAGCCGTTTGTATCCATTTATAGTCGAGTTTATGAGTAGACGTCTGGTGTAAGAGCGGCGTCGGTTCGAAGACACATATCTTCTGTCCATAAGCGGCACCTATTTTTCCGACATCCGTCGAACAGTCGATACAATTGACTTGAATATTGCCATAAAGAATACCAGCAATTATTTGGACCCTTTGAAGACTTGCAGTTTGTATTACGACATTACAACCGGAACTGTAGGCCACGAAAGGAATGCCTTCGACAGAGCCAACACTATAGCAGTTATCGCCAGAATTGACGGCTCCGGTGAGCACCTGATGGCAGTTCATTGTCACCAATCGAAACAGTCGTTCACAACAAACAAACAATTAATTAAAAGCAATTTCTGGAAAGCCTTCCTTTCATTTGATTTGTTTGCAAACAAACAATGCATTGAAAGACTTATCGCTGAAGAGGTTTTGCAAACGATTTGTTTGATATTTATCTTCAATTAAAATGTTTTAAAATTGAGTCGACATTTGAGTTGATAT
>JAQGCE010000590.1:0-11465 GCA_034699185.1 Eupelops torulosus
TAAATATTAAGAAAAGTACTTTCTTTTAGAAGTTTTGATTTGTTTCTATAATCAGTAAAATTACTTAACTTTCGAAAAGTTTATTATTTTATCAAAAATTACGATTAAATGATTAAAACTTATGTAAAATTGTGAAGAAAATTAGTTCGATAACAATTATAGTGATGTGTGGTTAATTCAATTGATCTAGTCACAATTCAGTGAATTAAAAAACGAGTTGTCTTTTTAAATGTGAGATTAAAATTTTAAAAAGTGTCGTCATTTTAAGCCTTTCATATGATATGTAATTAGCAATTAATACATTAATTAATATGTAATAAGTTATTAATTTTGATTAGTTTGCCTTGACTACTTTATAGGAATTTTAAATAGCCTTGATATTTTTATTTAAACATTACAGATCTCATCTGGTTTCATCCCCAGAGGTATTTTAGGCTCACATAAGTTTGATATAAACTTTTTATGGATAACTAATTCATTTGAAAGAATTAATAATTCGATTAATTTGCTAGTATCAATTTAATGATCATAAAACAACATGAAAATATATATTAAAATGTAAATCTAAATAGATTCTTTTTGATAATTTCTAGTAAACTTACTGAAAAACGTTCAAGATTATATCTAAAATAAATAATTAATGTAAAAAAAAATACTTTTAAAATAAAACCTTGGTAATGTTCTTGAATTATATAAAATATTGAAATTGCATATTTCACAAGAATATTTAAATATTCTCAATTTTAAAAATATCAGATTTTTTGGAAATTACTTTTTACAAGTTTGACTCAACTTAGTTTTGTTTTTAATTTTATTTAAGGAAATTGTCATGATAAAAATTTTGAAGCAAGATAAAAAATTAAAAAAATATAAAATATTAGAATTTTTGGTTATGATTTTTAAAAGAGTTTGAGCTTGAAAGTAAGTTTTTAACATGCTACATATTCGAGAAATTTCAAAAATAGGTTAATGAGATTACAATATAATTAATAATTAGCCAAGATCTAACCAAGTTTTAAAAAGTTGATAGTTTACTTGTGTCTCGAAAGTTAATATATTATTTTCAATATAATAATTATTATTTATTTATTTATTTAAAATTTATTATATAACCATGCCATTTTTTAAATAACTTCCTAAAAGTTTCCGGAGTGACTTAAATATTCTGAGTTCAAAGACTTATTGAGAGAATCACATTAACACTAAAATATTCAAAATAAATATTAATAAATAAATAATAGGATTGAAATCAGTTTCAATTTAACAATAGGTCCTGAAATCAATACTTATCGAAACCCCTTTTAAGAACCACTGATCATATTTAGGCCAAAAAATACGGATTGCAACGAATATAAAACTGGTGAAATAGATCGCAAGTGCTAGTCGAGGTCTTCTTATACAACTTTGATAGAACATTCAATTCAATTCAATAGAAATCGAGTGAATTTTAGGATAAATTAACCAAAATATTTGGGAAATGACTCAATTTTAAGGGGTTTCTGAAACTTTCCAATTTAGGGAGAAAAGCCTATCCTCATATTGTCTTGTTCTTTGTCTTACCTATGACAAGGCATAGAATAAATTTTTTAAGAATTATAATAAAAATTCAAGAAATAGATGATAACTCCCTTATAAATAGATTTAACATTAAATAAAGTATGTTTTTAAATATCTTCCGCATAAATAATTGAATTGTTGATGATCATGATCAATCTAACTGTCTTCAGATATAAGCGATAAGCTGTAGGTTTGTTGAGACCATTATTTGGTAAATTACGTATTGATTAGGAATTTTGTGAATTTCTTATAAAACATAACTGGTTTTAGTGAGAAATTGGCGGTCAATCAGAACCAGATTACATACTTTCAAAAACATGGATTTCATCAAATATGTTGTTTTCAGAAAGTATTCAATTGTTGGCAAAAGTGAGATAACTTTAAAATTCATATAATTAGAAATATTTAAAAGGTTAAATCCAAAGAGGAATTTCACAAAACTATTTTGTGTTGAAAATGACTTTAAATACAAATCAAAGTTTTTCCAAAAATTATTGCCTAAAAAGTAAGTGATATCTAAAAAATTAAGGAAATGTATTCAAATTTAATTCAATTACAGACAAAAACAAATGAATTTTAGTTTTAAAAAATCTAATAGTCATTAAGAAAACGTTGTTGTTACAAACTTGATACTTTATTATACTCTATTACAAACTAAATTGAACTAACACTATATGTAGTGTATGTTAAGCAAGAGTTTTGTTGACTTGTTTAAGAATTTTGGAAATTTGAGAAGAAATAACTCTAAAGAGAAAACCGATAAAAACAAAGCTGTGGTTTAAAATAACACAATCAGTAGACCTAAAAACTAGTCATTCATTATTCAAATGATGTAAAACCCAATTATATGACAGCTCTTCATATAAACACTTATTTTAGGATTTAAATCATTTTGTTTTATTTTGTTTAATGTCAGCCCACAATTATTAGGCTATCACTCATCCATTTATTGGATATTCATCAATGAATTTCAACAGTCATTTATTAGACTTTAATAGTAAATAAATGTTTTATTTCCTGATAAGTAACTCAAAATGGTCATGTTCATTTGAAAGGAGCTCTAAATAGAATGTATTGATTGGAAAATATGTAGTTTTAATAAAAAAAATTTAATAATTATTTTAATTTCATTGAAAATGATTTTGTTTATTGAAATATTGCTGATATTTATTGTGATAATGGTTTTTAAAGGTTTTAAATAAAAGGGCGGAACTTAACTACTCTTAACTACCCTTAACTCAGAGACATATTTAAAGAAAAATAGATGAACAGGAAATTAAAAGTTTGTATTCATTCATATTTTGTGAGTTTAATTGCGACATATTTTCAAACTTCCGGTGCTTTTGAGAGCGCAAAGAATAAGAAGTAGACTCACTCTAAGTCGACCATATCGTCCACTCCATTAGGACAGAGATCGGGTGGCTTTAGAGGCAATCATATATTTGATCAATAATGAGGAGCAATCAGATGAGGGCAGACTTACCCGTTCAGGTTCGTGCTCCATGTCTTTGCCGATGAGCTAATATGCGCACAGAATAACTAATTAAGGATAGCACTGATAGCACAGCATAATTTTGAGAAATTCTCCTAATTTGAGGACAAAAATAAACGACGGATTTAAAGGTAAAACTATAAAAACAATTATAGCTACAAAACAAATGAATGGCTGTTCAAAGCACAGCACTTGACTTAAGACAATAGGTTAGACATTAAATGTCTGATAATTAAATCAAATGATATCAAAAGATTGAGACAACATTAGCGGCGAACTTCTGTTTACTTTTGTTGTGATCATCACAAGAGAAGCCAAAGTGAGGCCAACTTGGCATCAATGGCATCAACTAAAGGACAGGTAGGTTTTGGAGTCAAGTTTTCTTGATATTCTTCTATTGGTTAATCTAATGAAACGAAAGCTGTTCTACAGGTGTGCGTACGACTAAGATATTGGGTTCACTCTATTCAGGAATTTTTCTTTCAGGTTATCTCAAGGCTATTAAATGCACAGTCAGTCTCAGGTATGCACTCACACCGAGTCTACAGATGTAATGAAATTCCGGTCCAAGTCTTGAAGACATCAAACTTTTTTCAGTCAACTTTTTTAAGAACCGAAAACGTTTGACGACATCTGGTTTTAGAGATATCAACCAAACGAAGAATTCGCTCAAAGCCTTATAGACCTGTTTAGAGATATATTAGCAAATTATTGGTAATGTCATCACATTCCCCAGTGGCGCAATTGGTTAGCGCACGGTACTTATACGACAGTATTCGTTGCTCTGAGATATGCCGGGGTTGTGAGTTCGAGCCTCACCTGGGGAACTTTTTTTTGCTAACAATCATCGCTTTTTTATTTATTTCTTAATTTTTTTTAAAATTATTTTCTCATAAAATCAATTATAGTCTCACATCTTCTTTAAATTAAAATAAAACTAACAGTAAATACTCCTAATTGTTATTTAATAAACTTATTTGAATACTTTTCATTTTTCCTCAATATTTGGTTCTTGTTAACTATCAAAACTAAAATCAATTATTTAAATTTAAAGGTTAATTAATTTACACTAAATATTATGATTATTAATATTTGTTTTATTGAATAAAAACTTTTCATTTAATACAAAATTTTTATAACAAGTTTTTTCGTATTTATAACTAATTTTATTATAATTTGTTTGTTTGACATCACTTTAATGGTCATCACTTTAGTAGGTCTGTAATAAAGGAGTCATTACTTTTTATTGGTCTGAATAGCAATACTTAATTTAATAAAGAAAATCACAAATAATCATAAGTTTACATATAATAGGGTCACATATGAGAGGAATGACCCATAAAGAGTAGATTGAATTTCAATCAAACATCAAAAACAGTGGACTGATTGGTGTCATTGCTTTCAACAAATAAAGAATAATATCTTTGAAAGAAAGAACGGGACAGACCATAATTGGAGCAAATGTCAGATACATTATCTTTAGAATTCATATCTCCGCCGAACAAAAACTTTCGAATTCCAAACGGAAAGAGAGAATAGAGTTGTGGTTCACTTATAGACATCGAATCTTCGATTACACAACAAGTGATTGAATGATTCGGTTGAGTAAAATGTTTGTAAAACATTATATCATTACATAACTGATCGATTTGGCCAATCAGAACAGGATAGGAGCTTATCATTTCGTTTCTCTTATTGTCCAAAATTTGGTTCTTAAATAGAAAGCAATCGACAGACAGCTCCCCACCGAACTCAAAATATCCAAGGCACTCTTCATAGAGAGCTTTTTGTTTGGCGTCTAACTCTTTACTCAATTTTTGTTCGATATGTGTAATCATAATCTCTTTGAGACTCTTTTCGATATCATTTTCGACAAAATAAGTTTTAATTCTTTTGGATTTTAATATTTGGTCGACATTTCGGAGAGTATTCCAATCAGAAGAACAAAACAATACTTTTGTTTGACCCAAACCTTTGCACAAAACTATTTGACGGATTATTTCTATTAGAATAGAAATTTTCGGTGAATTTTGAGAGCCATTAATTGCCAAAAAGCAAGAATTAGAGGAAGAGTTGTTGGCCACCACATCCAATCCTATTTGAATCATCTCAACCTCTGTCCGCTTGAATTTGTTCTCATTGACTGTCACCGCAAAGCCTGAAGGCTTTGAAGTAAATATGGGATCAAATATTTGTCTCCAAAGAGGATTCTCCTCGAACTTGAAGATAGTTCGCGCCTCCATATAATAGTTGTGGACACAAATGATCGGTTCGGCAACAATTAGCGCATCGTTTCGCAAATACAGTTCTTCCGAATATTTGGTCATAAAAGTGATGTCTTCGACGATAACGGATTCTCTTTTATGTTCTTTCATAAGCCTTATGTGATTCACTTCTGACTGATTGTCGGCATTAGTTTTGCGAATCGAATGAGAAGTAATATAACCGAAATATCTTCTTTTTGTGATTATATGCGTAGAACTGTTAGGTTTTGGCTGAACTGCGGTTTGAATTGTTATCAATTGACCGAATTGGAAGACAGGTTTCTCTTTTGCTTTAACCACAGAAATACATTTCATTTCCAAACCGTTTTTCATTTTGTTTGATCTAATTTTGGTCAGAATTGAAAGAAAATGTTTGCGAGACATCACATTCGCATTATTCCTATCTCTTTGGTTGTAATGATAATTGAGTTTTCGCCACAAATCAGTCAAAACGTAAGGAATGAATGAATTTTGAAAATCTTTCAAATCATTGAATCGCAAACTTCGAGAAATGTTTTGTAAATTACGAGTCATTGAAAAACTATTGATTTCATTGGATTCCAAATCATTTGCGTTTAAATACAATAAATAACTCATAAATTCATAGGAATTGGTCGGTATATCAGGCGGTGGTGGGTCTTCTGACGGAACCATTTCTATAGTAGTGGTCAGTCGATTGACTTTCTTTTCCTCTAATTTTTCAATCGGTTCCGATTTTATTCGTTTGTTTTGAAAGCAATCCCTTTCATCTGATCTCCTTTTTGAAGAAGTATTCCCAGAATCAGAGCTTCTTTTGTTATTTTCGTTCAATTGAGTGTCACTTCTTATTTCGGTATTTAATCTATAACTCACTTCGAGATTATCTTCATTTTCAGAGTCGTCATCAAATTCTTCGTCTCTTCCATACATCAAAGTGAAAATATCCATATTTTCTGCCACTTCGTCGTCGTCTTCATTATCTTCATTATGGTCTTCATTGTTGTCTTTATTATTGTCTTCATTTTCATTATTATTATTGTTGTCTTCGTTGTTGTCTTTGTTGTTGTCTTTGTTATTGTCTTCATTTTCAGTATTATTGTTGTCTTCGATGTTTTGTTCATTATCTTCATTGTTGTCTTCATTGTTGTCTTCGTTGATGTCATCTTTGGTGACTTCAATATTTTTATCACAATTCTTGTCACTATTTTCTTTAATTTGAGTTTCAATTTGATGTTCAGTGACTTCTTGTGGAGTGGTTTCCATTTTTATTATAATTAATAAATTGTGAAATCAATAAATGGTTTGTTTATTATTTAACGCAAATTAATGCTATTTTTGAACTTTTCTTCAAAACCTTTGTTTGACTAAAGTTTGTTCGCAAATACTATAACTTATAATAAGTGTTATTCGAATCAAAATGTTTTTGAATTCAATTAATTTAATTAAACAAAATTTTACTGAATTTAATAAATTAATAAAAATTATTTATTTTTTTGAATTCAACTCTTCTTTGCTTTTGATTACGAAATGATTGAAAGCTATTAAAAATATAATCTGAGGTTTCAAATGATTAAAAGAAAGATATATTCTTTAAACATTAATTGGAAATTTGTGAGAATGTCAAATTGTCAATGGTAAAATCTAACCAAGAATAAAACCCTTAAAAATAAAGTAATTTACGTAATTAAAATGCCCCCAAAGAGCGTACCCAATGGGCGATAATATATGAGTGGAACAATAGTGACACCAATCGGTTGTTTCGTTCAAAACAATATTGCAATTCATTTGTGGTTTCGTTTTGTAAACAAAAACATCTGTTTTGACCTCAAATTAATTATAATTTAATTGTTTTGAAATCGAGTTTAATTCGCTATTTATTAAAAAATTGAAAGAAATGGACGAATGGTTAACACGTTTAGAGTCAATGCAATTAAAAAGAAGTGAATTAAATCTTTTAATAATGGATTATCTGATCGCTGAAGGATTCAAAGAAGCGGCCGAAAGATTCAAAATGGAAGCCAATATTGACGTCGAAAAGATCAACGAATTGGTCAATAATCACGAATCTAATGAACAAATAGATCAAAGAATTGCTGTAAGAATATCGATAGAAGCGGGAAGAATAAGGGAAGCCATGAAACTAATCAATGATTTCTATCCGGAGCTGATCGACAATAACAGAAATTTGTATTTCAAACTACAGGTAATTATATTTAATATAACATTAAATGTATTTAATTTGTGATAATTTGATGGAAAGCAACAACAACTCATTGAACTGATTCGCGACCATTTGCTGGAAGAGGCGCTTCAGTTTTCTCAGCAACAGTTGAGTGTCGACGGAGACTATCTTCAACTGCCAGAACTCGAGAGGACCCTCTCATTGCTAGCCTTCGATAAGCCAGAGATGAGTCCGTATTCAGATTTATTGCACTCCTCTCACAGACAACAGTTGGCCTCAGAAGTCAATGAAGCCATTCTAAAAGAACAGTCCGGTGAGGGCGAGCCCTCCAAACCAAAGTTGGTTTCTTTGATTAAACTTCTTTTGTGGACACAAAACGAATTGGACAAAAAGAAAATCAAATTCACCCGAATATCAGACCTGACGTCCGCCTCTTTTTCTTCTAACGGCGACTAAATATTTAGTTTATATTATATTTAATGGATTTTCTTATTATTTGTTTGAAATTCTCATTTCATATAACATTTTAATCGATAGAAATTCAAACTATTTGTACACTTAATCAACAAATAAAATGTCATTTAAACGATATTCAAATAAATTTATTCAACTCATCGATAGATTTGCAAAACTTATATAAAAGTAGAAAATAATTGAAAAATTGAATAAATGGTAAACAATCGGTCAAAGACTTAATAGTTTTCATATCCAGGCATAACAAACTTTTCAGCGAAATCTTCGACTCTTTCTCTCAGAGACGCCATTTTCTTTTGAAATTTGTCTGAATTCATGGTTGCAGTGAAATCTTTGAGCAAAACTCCCGGAGATTCAGACTTTATTTCTTTAGCCAATTGTAAACCTATTGATTGTTTGATTAATTTAATGTAAAAATCATTTTGAATATACCTTCATCTATAAAGTCGACCACCTGTTCGATGTCCAATTCCTTCAAACCTCGGGTTGTTAGGGCAGGAGTTCCTAATCTAATACCTCCAGGATTGAGAGCAGACTTATCTCCCGGAACAGTATTTTTATTGCAGGCAATTGATATCTCTTCCAAAACTTTTTCAGCGCGGGAACCATTTAAACCATTTGGTCTGAGGTCAACCCAAACCAAATGATTGTCTGTTCCACCCGTAACACAAGTATATCCGCGAGCGATAAGCCTTTCCGCTAAAGTTTGTGCATTACTTATGACTTGTTTCTGATATTCAACGAACTCAGGACTCTTTGCCTGTTTCATAGCCGTTGCGATCCCTTAATAATAAAAATAAAATGAATGCCTCAAAAATTCAATCAATTGTTTGAAAATACCTGCGATCGCATTTTCATGAGGACCTCCCTGTAAACCAGGGAAGACAGCCATATTTATCTTTTCTTCAAAGTCATAGAACTCCTTCTCTCCATTTTTAGCCACAGATTTGAGACCTTTCCTAAAGAATATGACTCCAGCGCGCGGTCCTCGAAGTGTTTTGTGAGTAGTTGTGGTCACGATATCGCAGTATTCAAAAGGTTGAGGGACTAATTTGGCGGCCACTAAACCACTGACGTGTGCCATATCTGCCATTAGAAGAGCGCTGTTCTCAGAAGCAATTTGTTTAAAGCGTTTATAATCCAAATTTCTTGGATAACAACTGATTCCAGCGATAATTAATTTGGGTTTAAAGAGTTTGGCGTTTCGTTGGAGTTCATCGTAATCTATGAGACCATTCGATGGATTAACTTTATAGGGCATTGACTCGAAGAATATAGAAGTGGCAGAAATCCGTTTCTTTTCAGTCATATATCCATGAGTAAGATGTCCGCCATCAGGCAGATCTAAGCCCATAATACGTCCATGGGGTCCTATCAGTGCTGTATATACAGCAAAATTAGCCGGAGATCCCGAATAAGGTTGAACGTTTACACCCCATTCCTCAGGATTCAAGTCGAACGCCTCTAAGGCTCGCTTTTGACACAATCTCTCGACTTTATCAATGAATTCATTTCCGCCGTAATATCTATTAATAATTTAATAAATTTTAGTTTCGATTTACTTTCATTACATTTATTTCATTAAAAACTAGTTTTGTATTTTTGCAAAAAAAATGTTTTTTAAGTTTTTTGTACTCTTTTGAAATCAGGTTATTTCTCAATCAAAACTCAAATCAAGAGATAAACCGAAAACCAATAATTTGATCATTTGATGCATTCTTATTGACAAACAATTTGTTTATGAAATTCGTATAAAAGATAAATATCACAAAAATATTGCAAAAAAAAAACAAAATGAAGACATTTTTCTTAAAGTATTTATTTTAAATGGTCTTCAATTTATAGATAAAAGTAAATCACGACAAGAGTTTCTAGACTGTCCTAATTATGAATGGTTGGCTCAATGAAGGCAATGACCTATCATTCAGAAAGTTTTACATAATACATGTATTCAATATATTTAATAAAGTTACAAGCTAGTATATAGTTACTACCTAGTTAATCTTTGAATTGATTCTTTAAAAAAAACATTCTTCAGTTTAAAAAAGTTAAGAAAAGACATACCTTTGTCCGGGATATCCCTCTGAATACTTATTGTGTAGACAACTGCTCAGACATTGAAGGACTGAAAGACTGGTAAAATTTTCAGAGGCTATCATTTCGAGGCCTCGTTTTTGGCGTTTCTTTTCATTTTGTATTATTTCAAACAATTGAGGATCACTTTCATCAAGAGTTTGGTTGAGATACCACTTATTAGAAGACATTTT
Source organism: Eupelops torulosus (assembly GCA_034699185.1). Taxonomy (NCBI): domain Eukaryota; kingdom Metazoa; phylum Arthropoda; class Arachnida; order Sarcoptiformes; family Phenopelopidae; genus Eupelops; species Eupelops torulosus. Next base: position 10,216 of record JAQGCE010000590.1, read on the forward strand.
CAGAGTAGACGACAAGCGAATGAAGCGAAAGCAATGAGTGGTCTGAAAGGAATGGATGGCAGGGCTATGAAAAACTGGTATTAAATAGCGTGAAATAATCATTAAAGATATGGCAATCGTTATATAAATCAATAAACAAATCGCATCGAAATCACAAATTTTGTGATAATTTTTAAAAAATTATTATTTAAAATAGATTTGGTAAACGTGTCATCAAAACAGGAATCACCAAATCTTTTCAATTGGATTTTGGGAACCGTTACTATGAAAGCCTATACTCTCATCTGAAGGACATATAATCTGGTTTTTACCGATAATTCAATTGATATACCAATAAGTTTAAGACATAAACAATGATAACTAAAAGTGTTTTATTCAAAAGTTTCTATTATTTCTATAAAATCAATGACTTATCAAAAATTAATTTCATTAACAATCGACTGATTCCCAAATGAACTGATCTGACAAATGTGAACCAAAAGTAAGTCAATTATTTTCTCCAAGATTTAAACTTTGATTAAATGCCTTCAAATGAGAACTATTGAGAGACTATTGGATAAAATTGTATTCAAATAAGAAGCGCCAAAATCCACACTTTCCTCAATATTCACAAACAATTATTTGTTTTTAATTTGCTACATTAATAATTTGAGCAAGCATACTCTATTTAAGTTTAGATGCTTCATTTATTGCCAATTTATTTGGATTTCAGACAATTTTTCCTCGAAGAGGATTAAATTGACTGAATTTCAATCAATATTTTCTTTCAATTATAAACTATGGAAAATTTATCAACACTTAAGGATGTGCAAGTATAAATTGAAGTTTTGAAAAGCCTTTATAAATTAATGAAGAAAACGACAAATTTATCATATTTTATAAATTGATGCCTGAATTGAGTTAAATAACTTGTAAATTGTATTGTATTTAAAACTTAATAAAAATTTATTTATAAGTTAAAGAAATAACTTTTCTGTAAAATAAGGCCTGAAATTGCATTTCTTCAAATATTTTGACAATAAAATGTTTATTATTATTAATTAATAAATTATTAAAATTGTGTATTTCCCTGTTAGATGCGCCTTATAATCTCTCTAACGATGGGAATTATCCGGCTGTAAATCTGGAAACTGTACTTTTTAACAAGTTTTCTTAACAAACGACTTTAGCCTAATGATTGACTTTATTTCAATTATTCGGAGTTCAAAGTTGAAATGACTATATTTTTGCAATAAATAGAATGAATGAGG